>RJWH01003809.1:0-133281 GCA_004363575.1 Solenodon paradoxus | reverse complement strand
CACACACCTCCAGGTTCCCAGTCCACCAGCCAGGGCTGCTGAGGGGGCGGTGGGACCACCAAGGTGAACAACTAAATAAAAGGAGTGCTTCTTTCTCCTCTCTTTTCCTGCCTGCCTACCTCTGCTGGCTTTCATTCCTGCCTGCACCGTTTCTTAAAAATAATAAAGATCCTTTACTGTATCTGCAAAGACTTTAAAAAAAAAAAAAAAAAAAAGGTAAAGACAGGTGTGACCCGGTATCTCAGGCTCGAAGCTGGCAGCTCGGGCGTAGATCATGGAGAAGCCCAAGAAAGAAGACTGCTGACCCAGGGCCAGAGGGGAACAACCAAAACTGAATGAATGCATGAATAATTAGATTAATGTGTTTTCTTCTCCTCTTCCTTTCTTAAAATGCTTTCCTCCTCTTCCTTCCTTTGCCTCTTAGAAAAATAAAATAACTATCTTAACAACTGACAGAGATTAAACAACAATGATATCACCGCTTTTGCAAGTCTAACCTTTCAGGGTAATACGGCATTTCCTACAGGAATCCTTAAGAGTCAAGGCCAGCTACCACGCCCCTCTTTCGAATAAGTTGTTAGGGCTTTTCCCCTGGATATATCTGCACTCTTTCTCCAAGGACATCACAGGCTTGTCCTACTGTCCCACTGAAGTTAGAGGGCGATTCTCACGGTCCTCATGAGAAGGACTTCCAAGACAGGGCTCACCTTCCAGGACAAGTATTGACGGGCGGGCGCACCTTTGGATGTTCTGCTGCGGGGGAAGTGGTCACAGGCTCCGCCGGTCTGTGTGAACCGACATGGAGGCAGGAGAAATCTTTGTGATGGGGACTGTCCTCTGTGTGTTAGCGGTGTCCCCAGTTTCCACCCAGCAACAGCCACCTCCTCTTGGGGGGAGAACCAGCGATATTCCCAGACATTGCCAAATAGCTCCAGGTTGGGGGGCAACCTGGTCCCTGGCTGAGAACCACTGACAGAAAACAAAAACAGCCTCTGAGCTTTTAAACCCCTCATATTCTGCTTTCTCTTGCAGCTGACAGGCTTTATGACAGCAAAAACATTATAAACATTTAACAAAAACATTCAACAACAGTTTCAAATTATGGGTGTTTATGCATTCTTTCTTTTACTTCTCAGGGTTTTCCAATTTTTTTTTCTGTAATGAAAAGTTTGTGTTTAATAAGAAAATGTTTTTTTTTTTTTTTTTTTTCCCCTAAGTTTTATTTCTATAATTGCCTATCTAATATAGTATTTGCCAGGACCATGCAGAACTTCTCAGTTTCTCATGAAACACTTGCATGAGTTATCTTTCTACTGGGTTTTCGCTGACCGAGTATTTTCCCATCCCATCTTTGTTTTCCTTGTTTAATTACAACACCAGTGACACGGGGAGACAGGGAAACTGAGGTGAAGGGACACGTTCAAAGTCACCTGGCTTATATGTAGCAGGATTTACATTGTGGAATTCTCCTTCTAATTCTAGAACTTTCTTTCCTATCCCATGTTGTTTCTATGTCCCTGTCAAAAGTCATTTTCAACAAGTCAGTGGAACAGACTCTGATTCTGGGGACATTTAAGCAGGTGAAAAAAAAAAAAGGATTCTCCTATGTATTTAATATCCTTGGACAAGGATACTAAACCTTGTAGGCTCTTGGTTAGAGCATGCTACTCAATAAAATTTAAGCATAGTCATTTCATGCAACACAGCTGAGAGAATTTCATATTCTTCCCCTTACCCACCCCTGTCATATTCTCTTTTTCCAGCTCAAATGAGTCACCTTGGTTAGCCTACCAATCCTCATAGAACCTATGTTTCTTGATCGGATATGCCAATGAAAATGAGAAATTCTATAATGGTTTGAGATGTGAGTTAGTCACTATTCCTGCAAGGAGCTCAGCACATTCTCCTTGAGGAAATGTAGCTGATCAAATGGACATGAATGCATGTAATGACAATCAGTGAATGTGAGACTGTAAGGAGTCTTTTTTTTTTTAACCTTTTTTTTCTAAAGCTCCTGTATTGTACCTGTCTTGTGCATTCCTGAGTATCTGCCCAGCGCCTGGCTTCTGTGACCCCCCAGCACACACCACACTCCCAAACTGGCAGCTGAACGGAAACCTCCAGGCACACGTCAGCCCAGACCTATTTCTCTCTCCTCCCTGGACCTGTGACGGGGCTGTCCTGCGAGTGGACATTTTGAGAGACTGCTCACTAGAACAATCAGCAGGCTGGCAGGAGATGGACCGCGCGGGGCAGCCACAAAAGAAGACAAGACACAGGCTTCAGAGGTGTGAGTCCTGAATGTCAGAACAGCAGGGAAACTGGGATGAGCATGTTTCTGCCTGCTGTCCATTGATCACTCGGGAAGAGCGAGCTACCTACTTGACTTCCACAATCAACGCTTCTTCCATGATTTTGCTCAGAGCAAGGTGAAGGGGGCTGACATACTTTGGAACAAAGTTGGAAGAAGCTTTTTCCCCAGCAAAGCTTGCATCCAACTGGCTGAGGAATATACTCTAAATACAGGCCTGTGTTCATACCTACCCCAGTCATGCCCAGAAGATTTCACCACTGCAATCCCTCACTGTGCTATAGGAGAATCAGTGTAGGAGCCTGAAGGTCAAGGAGACCACCTAACAATGGCTCTGACTTCCTAGAGCAGCACCCTGTAACCTGGCCAGAGGTTACAGGAATGCCCTGGGGGATTCCCTTCACTAGAACTCTTCTCTTTTTCTTGGTGAGAATCTCTTTGGAGAGCAGAAGCAGCAGATGTGATTTCTGTATCTGGAGTTCTGCTTGGTCACAGCTATGTTAACTAATCTGGATCATCAGTGTCTAGCACAAGAAATACTTTGGCTGGAGGATATATCGATGATGACCACTTTACATAGATCCCTATAAATAAGCATGCGTGCCTATGATTAAAAAAAAAAAAAATCCTACAGCTCTCCTTTCTCAAAGCAAAAATGTCCTTTTAGTCCCTATTGCCATCCTTTCAGGCTATAAAGATGGATTTGCAAAGAAGTTTCATCTCGAGAACCCACACTGGTCAATTGGTAGTGGCTGCCTTGAGGGTGTTATTGGAGCGGTCTGTATGCTGAGCTCAGTGAGGAAAAAGTGCTGTTATTGATTAGCAATGTCTGCATGAGCTAAAGACACACACATCATAGCCTGACGGCTTTGCATTCACCAATGGGTTTAAAGCTTTGCATTCTGCTAAATGAATTTTCTAGATGAATTCCTTTCCAACACATTTTAAAGTCAACTTTGACTGGACATAATGGGGGGTTAAGGATGTTTTCCCTCCACTGGTATATTTTCCTAATGTACTTCTTTATGTTTCTGCTGGATTTGAAAGCAAATGAGGCAGGAAAACCCTACTTGATTTTCCTCAGGATACACAATTCTTATTGGAAAAGAAAACCAAGCGAGGTGGGTGTTAATTGATCCCTAGTGCTATGCATAATCAAATCTCTACCAGGACCAATTAAAAGAGGGCTGTAAGGAACAACGCTGAGATCCATCATATACTCCAATCTCTTCCTTTGCACAGTGGGGTAATCTCACTCTCCTAGTGCCAAGGAAATTACTACAGGGAAGAAGTGGGAAATCATAGAGAAGAAGCTACCGACATTTGGCTTATAACTATTTTCATACGCAGACATAGGAAAGTCTCTTAGTGATATTTTAAGAAATTGAACCAATAGGCAGAACACCTGAACAGAAAGTGTCCAAGGATTAGACTCAAGGTCTAGAAAATTCGGACTTGATCAGGTAAGGATATTACCTTTTTTTTTTTTTTTTTTTTTGCTTCAGATGTTATTTTTACAATTCAGAAGTCTTTGGTATATTTACTCTGTTGTATGAGCATCATTGTTACCTAATTCCAGAGCATTTACATCACCCCCCAAAGAAACCCCAGTTAGTTCCAATTCCCTCCTCTCCCGGGGCTGGCAATCACTAATTTCCTTTATGTCTCCATGGGTCTGCTTATTCTAGGCACTATAAATAGAATCAGAAAACATGTGTCTCTGGAGTCTGACCTTTTCAATTGGCATAATATTTCAGTATGTATCCAGGTGGCAGCATGCAACAAAACTTCATTACTTTTTGTATCCAAATAATATTCCATTGTATGGCTCTCACATTTTGGATCCACTCATAAGTTGGTGGGCATTTGGGTCACTTCGCCTTTTTAGCGGTGGGTACACATCTACCTAGAACTGGAATGGCTGGATCCTACGGTAATTCTCTGTTAACTTTTTTGAAGAATAGTCCAACTCTTTTCCACAATGGCTGCACCACTTATCCACCTGCCACGTATGAGGGTTCCAACTTCTCCACCTTTCTGCCTACGCTTGCAGTGTGACGTGGGGACAGCATGGCTTGGAACCTACAGGGCAGTATGCAGCTAGATGAGTACACAATAACTGGCAAAACCTAAGTTTGGGACGCACCCCTAAGACAGGTGGGCTGTTTTACTCCAGGTAACCTGGACACACCCACCAAGGAGGAAAGCCCTTATTCCTCATATATATTTAAGTGTCCATTTTGCTTGAGTGAGAACAGGCACCTTAGGTTGTGTGTACATATGTGTGCCTTCTCCAGGTAACTTCCTGGCCCCACAGGGCACCTCAACTATCTCTTTCTGCTTTTAACACACTTGCTGTGCATTCCTGGGAAAACAGTTTTTTTCCATGGATTCTTTCTGGACAGACCCAGAGTCTCATTTGTGTGTCTCAGCTCGCCCTCCCCTGGGATCATTATGGTTGGCCCTTTAGTGCTTGCCAGCCTTATGGGTATGAAGTGGCATTTTTTTTTCTCCCCCTGCAAAATCTCCTGGTTGTCTCAAGCATGGGCATACCTGGGCATGAGATGGTGGAAGTCCCCTTCTTATGTAAACCCCAAACAGTGCGTCCTTCCCGAGGGAGATGTTGAACTTTAAGAACTGGGGGTGGCCGATGTGGATCTGGGCTCTCCAAAACACGCCCGGTGGGACTTCTTGGGTCACCCGCCGACCGACTTCAGCCTCACCACTGTCTATGCTGCTGTTTCTCAATGACCAGGGCACTGGAAAAGAGGAAGCAACACGTCAGCGGCCTTTGCAGATATCAGATGGCTCTCTACTTTTTTAAATAGGCCAGATATTTAAAAAAAAAAAAAAATTAAGATTATAGTCATGGCAAGTTTCAGTTGTAGCTTAAAACATTTAAATAACCAAGTTTTAAAGTCGTATCCCAGCGCAGTTGAAGTATTGGCACTACGATTTCCAAAACATCTATGACTGCTCTTTACTGATCAAATACAATAGCAGAAATTTGTAAGCACATGTAAAGCTTCCAATAACCCCGAATGTGACTGGATTAAAAATGATCAGCAGAGGAGAGGAGAGTGATATCAATTTGGCACCATATTTATTCTCGCAGCCTTTAATTATTCTTTCCAGCCACAAATAAGTGCAAGATACTCTGACATTTTCATAAATTAAAAGAAAACGTCACAGTGAACAAAAATCAGTCCAAAATAACTAAGTCAACAGAAAAAAAAAATGGGCACTTGACCCCAGGCTGACGTAATATTGGGAATGATTCCTTCCTTGAGTTAGAGGGTGGAATCTTACAAGTCACATTTCCTCTACTAATGCATTAATGCATCTCTGTGTTTTTAATGCATTACTTCAAGTCACTTATATTGAAAACATCTGTTGCCCACACTCAGTAGCTTCTATTTGAAACCAAATAGAAGGAAATCGAAGGCATTTTTGTCCTGAGGGTATTTTCACTTCTGACATCTCACTTGATCACTTTTCAGCCTGATGGGCAAAGATAGGAAACAAGCTCCCTCCTGCACTCAGCCAAGGGCAGACACTTCTGAAAATATTCCTCTACATCTGGTCACCACATGGTGCATGAGATTTAGTTACCAGTCGGGAGAGGTTATTCAATGGCTAAAGATCAGCTTGAAAGGGTGGCAAAGGGTTTGACCTAGGCTCCATCTAACTATTGAATCAAGAAGAGACTCATGAACATGCCTGGTGCCGGTGTCTTCCTCTGTAAAATGGAGAAGTGACATTTTTGGCTTTCTGAAGGTTTTCCATATCTAAGTTATAAAAGAAAACACAGAGTGCCTTGAGGGTCTATCGTATTTTCTCCCCTTTTTTTCCTTTAGCAAGAGAGGGATGGATGATTCAGCTCGACTGTGGATCAAATAAAACCTCACCAGGTACTTAAAATAATGTAGGAGAGAGATGCTGGTTTGAACCTTTGGAAGAAACTCTTGACCTCTAGAGTGATAAAACTAGGGAGGGGGCTCCTGCAGGAGGGGAAGAAGCTTCCGTCACAGATCATCTTTCAGAAGAAAAGGAAACACCAGTTCATCGTATTCTACACGATGCGGTTTTCATCCCCACTCTCATTTTTTATGTTGCCCAATGGATATGGGACCCTTCCCTAGAGGAAGAGGAACAGCCCCTCAGAGGGAAGAAGAGAGACTCTGGGTTGAGATGCTGTGATTTCCATCCTAGCTTTGACACTTGCAAGGTATCTGTTCTCCATGGCTGGGACACTTCCATTATGTTATGTAGAGTAGTTTTGAGGATCCAGTCATGTCATACTCTTAGCATCGTTTTGGGCACACAATAAGTGCTCAGTAAAAATCCAGCCATCAGTATTATTATCTGTAAGGCTCGAAGTCTAATTGGAATATTGTTTATGCTGCTGAAATAACGACAGGCCCAGGGAGAAACACTTGCCATCACAAAGTTGATCAGAAATTCTGATTACTATACATTGGAAGATTTTTTTTTTTTAACTTAAAAATACTGTTTTTGACAGATCCCCAAATTAAAGCCTTTGGGGGGAAGGACAGAATAAAAAGGAGCTCACCAAGGAGGGATTTAGTAAGCGAGACCCCTGGGAAAGATGGTTTGGGGGGTTCAGAGACAGACGAAAAGTAATCACAGTACAGCAACAAATTAAAGAAATGCATTACAAATAAAAAAGAATTTTAAAGGAATGATTTATCTCTAAACTTAACAAGATGGGCTTCCCTCTCTGTGCTGGGCTGTCAGGGGTTGCCGGGTTAATGACAGGATATGAAAAAGCAGCAGGAACTCACCACCCAGGAGGCCTCCAATCTACTGCTGAAGCTTAAATGGATCTTGATAATGTCAAGTCAAATGAGGATGCCAGCGATGTCACCAGGGACCGAGCTCCAGACAGCGGATGCTCTGGGCAAACACCCACGAAGATCAGCAGGGGGTTGGTTCCCACAGCAGTGGGGGTCGCTGTTCTTTGACCCGACCCGACTTGAGAAGACTGACTTCCTAATCAGGATGCCTTCTCAGTCACAACTACCCCTACAGCTATGAAGGCTGTAGGACACACCTGGGTGGTGAGCACAGGTTTTGCAGCCAGACAGAATGGCCTTCAAATCCTGCCTCTGCTTCTCCCTTGCTGTGTGATGTCCAGCAATTTGCTTCCCCTCTCTGGGCCTCCATTCTTTTACTGTAAATGAGGAATGATGACAGGAACGATCTCAGAGTGGGAGTAACAAATGCAAGTACATAAAGAAGGCTTAGTTTAGTGCTTAGCACAAAATGGCCAAATAAATGGTAGCTAGTTACACTGAATGCGACAAAAGAATCAAAGACTCTAAGAGCATCTGGTATTCTTTTCAGAGTATAGGATTTTAAGAACAAATTATGTGCATATGTGCTATATATGTACAGCATATATTTGCATGAACATGCATTATCTATGTGATTATATGTACCTGTCCATCATACATCCACCCATCCACCAACCTGTACATCCTTCCTTCCTTCCTTCCTTCCTCCCTCCTTCCCTTTCCTTCCACCCATGCCTCCACCCACCCCTCCAGGTGAGAGTCTGATTCTTCTGGAACAGACTTAACTCTGTGAAGCAGCCTAAACTTTGACATGAGGATCTGTTCCCCGTAGACTTTTGGTGTCACCTTCTAGAAGCCAGTATGGCTGCATTATTGATGAACCTACTTTATGGAGCAGCCCTGAAATGAGAGTACAGGTCAGTGGCACCTAGTCAATGTGTTTCATACGCTGACTTGCATCCACGCTCTCTGGCTCAGGCTCTGGGCTGTTTAAGGACAGAGCAGGCCACTGAAGGGACTTTCAGGGCATGCACATTGCTGTCACTCCAGAAGTTTAAGAAAAAGGACCTTGGACTAAGAGATGCTCACTGAGACTTTATTCTTCTTCCCTTTTTTACTGTTAAGTCGAAAGATGGAATGATAACTAAAGGAGCAATGTGGCTTGTGCAGATTAACTTGCTGGTCAAGATGGGATAGTTTACGCTGCTCTAACAAATGACCCCCTTATCTCAGCGATCTTAAAAATAAAGATTTATTTCTCACTCATGGCATAAATTTATCTTGGGTCCACTAGCTCTACTCACTCTGGCATGATGGAGTGGTCATTACTAGGACTTGATCAAACACGTGGTGGAGGGACACGGGTGCTCGGGGACCCTGACGCTCTCTCTTCCTTCACACACCCTGCTCCCACCAGGTAACTGGGTCCTTTCTCTGTGTATCTATAACATGCACCTGTGGTTAGGACTGTAACTGATTTGCTCATCTTTCTAAGTCTCTTATTAGACGCTGTCCTCACCAAGGTCAGACAGAACCGGGCTCTCCGTGGCGAGCACCTGGCCACCCATGAGTGACCCACAAATGCTTATTGAATGGAATCGAGTTTTACCCGCCCGTCGCATGGGGTATTTCATACCAGCCCCATCATGACTGGGTAAAA
This sequence comes from Solenodon paradoxus, assembly GCA_004363575.1. Classification (NCBI taxonomy): domain Eukaryota; kingdom Metazoa; phylum Chordata; class Mammalia; order Eulipotyphla; family Solenodontidae; genus Solenodon; species Solenodon paradoxus. Next base: position 124,493 of record RJWH01003809.1, on the reverse strand, counting down.
TGAGAGCCTGAAGGAAGATTTACTTTTGCAAAGTTATGTGAAACAGACTGAAAAAAATGAAATTGTCTTTTGAAAGCTCTTTGGGAAAATGCATTATTTTAAGGAAGCCTCTTTGGGGATGATCCTTTTGAAAAATCGTGAGTACAGTTGATTTATCTTTTGTGTAAAATCTTCTAAAATAGTGGAAAGGTTACTAGTTTCAGAACCAATAGTTCAGGACATCAGTCCTGACACTTTAAGACCTTGACCTCTCGGGGAAGGAGGAGGGCTGTCGGTTCTTCCGCCCAACTCCCATCCTTGCTACTAAGCAGTGACTAGCTTTAGGGAGGACAAGCTTCCCAGTGGCAGTGTCCTGATCTACGTTAAGAGTGGTTTGGGTCCAAAGATATCTTAAGTTAGAGCTCACCCTTGTTCACTGTGATTTACAAAGCAAGCAGGAGGTCATCTCTGGGTGTATGCTACAAAAATGCGTGTGCATATGACGTGTGAGTGTGTATGGTGTGTGTGCATGGTGTGTATACGATGTGATTGTGTGTCATGGATATGTGTGATGCGTATGAGTGTGCATGAGTGTATGTGATATGTGTGCATGATGTGTGTGTACATGAGTGCATGATGTGTGCATGATGTGTGAGTGTGTGACATATATGTGACGTGTGTGAGTACGCACGATATGTGTGCATGTGTGATTGTGTGATGCGTATGAGTGTGCATATGAGTGTGAGTGTGTATGATGTGTGTATGGTGTGTGCATGATGTGTGAGTGTGTGATGTATATGTGACATGTGTGAGTGTGCAAGATGTGTGTGATGCGTATGAGTGCGCATGTGAGTGTATGATGTGTGAGTGTGTATGATGCACGTGAGTGTGTTTTCAGCAGGAGGGAGGTGAAGTAAAGGTGACTTCGCTTTTAACACACTTGAATAACATAACCTAAGTTTCACCATTACCACGAAACAACTAGCCCTGCTTTCAAACTGAATGAGGCAGCGGTGCCACTGACCTCTGCTTTGATAGGAGTCCTCACTTTCCCCCATATGTATGAACTCTCATATATGCAGTTTTCATTTCATGGTAATTCAGATTTATAGAAACATTTCTAAAATGGTACAAACAATTCCTGAATATTCTTCACCCAGTTTGTAAATGTTGAACACAGAGGCTCTCTCTCCTCCACCCTCTCCCTTTCCCACTTCCACCTGCCACATACATCCATCTGATTCTCTCCACTTTCTTAAACACTGAGATTCTGTTACAGGCAAGATGCTCCTTTGCCTCTAAATCTTTCTATGTTTTCCTAAAAACAAGGCCTTTATTTTTTTCAGGACCATAGTACAATTATCACAAATAGGAAGAGATACAATGCTATATCTAGTTTAGAGAGATTACTCAAATTTGCCAACTGTTATACTAATCTTTATAGTCAAGGGGAAAATGATATTTCCTATACATTAAAAAAAATCTTTAAATGAGTGTGCATAACTTATGTAATTTTAAAAATAATAAGAAAAAAATGTTATGCAAACACGGCCTCAAAAGAGATAAAAAGAAAAGGGGGCTTTGACAAATTGTTGTGCCACTGAGGAAACTAACTCATGATTTACTCTGGTGGTCAAGTCCCTGGCTAGTGTCCAGGAGTGAAGGTCTGGGCTGTCTTCTAAGGTCAAAGAGACCAGTTGCCCAAGACAAGCCCCCAGTCCTGTGACAGGGACCTGACTCCAGCCATGCCAGTGTTTTAGGACCACAGACAGGATGTCACTGAGAGATGGGCAGCAAGGAAATGACAGAATTAGGGCTGCTCCCTTTACCTAAAAGATGAATAATGAGAGAAGGTCGCTTCCCCAGGAACATACTGCTAGTTCCACTTAGCCAGGCCCGAGTTTAAGCCCAGCTCTGATACGTGACTAGCCTTTGGGTCACTCATTCTCCTTCTCTGCATCTGTAGAACGGAGGTGCCTCTGTGAATTCAACAGGGTACCGTGTAGTACATGCCTCGTAGGTGTGTTTACACCTCTATCCCAAACCAACTCTTTAGCCAAATTTAGAGTTAATTTGTGATGACTGAATTTAAAATATAGGCTGAAATTAATTACAAAAGACCAAAGGGTGGACTGAACACAAAAGAAACAGCCAGTCTCTTTCAGAGCGGCTGAAATCATCATATGTCTAATAATTTGAGTGAGGGAGGGACCCATAACATGCATGAAGGTGCTATGGTCAGAGAAAAGGTGACAAGTTTATTCACTCCAAATCACAGGTATTAATGTGTACTCAGGTGGGTAAATCTACATAGCCTGTGTTAGTGAAAAATCAGCTTTACTTCTTTAACAAAGATGAATGGATTTCCCAAGCAATGTTGGGTGGTTCATTCATTCATACTTTCAAGCCACAAATATTTATTGAACACCTACTACATTTCTGGGTCATATTTGGTCTACATCAAAGTTGGGGTGTATGACATACTTCCTTTATCCATTATCCAGGCAGCCTGTATTCCAGGGTCCCATGGACTTGACTGGGCCTTGAACAGAAGAGGAATTAAATTCTATCCTCATTCTGTGCCAGGCTGGCCAGCACACTCGGGTTCTCACGAGCTGGCATGAGTCCTGGCACTGAGGACTGAGTCCAGCCCACACTCATAGATCAGCCTTTTCTTTCTATCCGTGAAGCATGCAGTGTAAAGTGGAGGTGATGATCATTTTGCCCTAAGAAGCAAATGCTGAAGCCATGATGGTTCTGGCTGGTTTATCTCCAGCTGAAAGATGTAATTTCTGGGATTCTAGAGGCAACAGTCTAATGACCAATTCTGTCGGAGAGTCCGTCTCTGCAACTCCACGGAAGACTGCTCATGCAAATGTAAAGCTATTGCCTGTTTCAGAAACAGGTACCGAATATCCCAACCGGTTAAATAAGAGCGATGTCGAGCAAAACGACAGCCTTCCGTTGCCACGTTAGGAGCTAATCATTTCAGAAAACGTTGCCATAATTCATTGATGGAAACGGCGAGACTATTCCCCAAACTAGTGATAAAGGGAATGGACTCACAGCCAGACCAGGGAAATGAAGCCTCGTATTAATACTTTCTAAACTTCAGCGAACTCTGGAGGCACCTCGGCATCAATCTGCCTGGAAGATTATTCTGCCTCACATATTTTTATCTATTGCAAATAAAGTTGAAGTTAGAATACGGCTTCAGTCATTACACCTCGTTTCCATTTATTTGCGAATCAGGACCAACCATCTGAGGGCTCTGTTTCACCAAGAGATGGGCGGGAAGACTCTTCTGAGGATATTAGGTTACTGCCTTGAACTTCAGCTTGTCTGAGTCAGCCTTCACCCTGCTGCTCACTTACCGCTCCTCACAAACACGCTTCCTGAGCCTCCTGGCTCCTGGAATGGCGTTCACAACCTCACACACCAGGGGGATTCCTATAAAATCCTTCAGAGCTTAGGACCACAGGTGACTCCCACAGCATCTGAAATCCCCAGATGTCACCTGAGAGAAAACGGGCAATTCTTTGCCGCTATATTTCTACATCTGATCATTTAGATGAACTCGTTTCTACATTCATATACAGCTCGGTTGATCAGTATTACTTTCAACAGCTAACATGTCGCACTCTTTCACATGGATTATACCAACACTGCCAGAACTTTCCTCGTGTTTCAGAGGAGAGAACCACGACAGTTAAGTGGCTTGCTTACGGTCACACAGCAATGATGTGGGAGAGCTGAGCTCGAAAGCCGTGTCGCACCGATGCCCAAACCCACATATCCAACCATTACGGTGACGGCATTTTGGCCCATGGGCTGCGTCTGTGAAATCTATAAAGGGGTGTCTCTAAGCAGAGAGCAGAGACCAATCTCGAGGTGTGCACATTAATCCTGAAAGAGATGTGATTCCGTTAAAATAAGGGCAGATGGAGAGGGGAGGGAAATAAATCTCGGGGTCAAGCCACAGTGATGCTTACGCCACAGGAACTCTGCATGGCGGGGGAGGTGGCAATGCCGCTGACAGGCCACAGTGTGAGACACTGAAGCGCCCCTAGCAGAGCAGTGGTGGAACAACGTGGCCTCCAGAGCAAGGGAGTGGTTGGGTCCCCAGGTTACCGGTACCTTTGCCGGCAGACTTGCTGTCATGTAATGGTTGACTCAAACAGAGAGACAGAACCCTGGCCCTTCTGGGGACTTCACCAACTTTGAGAAAACCCCATGCAGGGAAGTGATGGTTCTCAAACCCTGGGCTGCGTTCACCGGGGCTGACGAGAGCCAGAGGAAGAATTTCCAACCTTCCCACTTAATCTGGCTCCTAGTCTCACACATGAAGCCAACTAGTAAAAATCATTATGAAGTTTTTGCTGAAAGGGCAAGTGTGGAAAAACATGTTTCTAAACAGAATAACAGTCTTTGCCATTTTTTTTTTCCAACTTGCATACCATCTGGAAATTCTGTATTTTTTTTTTTTTTTTTGCAAAGGGTAGGAAAGAAATGTGCTCCAGGCACAAATAAATGTTTACAGCTGAGTTATAAACCGAGAATGGTAGGGCTTAACGCAGACAGGCTGGCGGCGATGGAGCTCAAGCTGCAGAGGACAAAGAATACCCGGGGAGCAGCGTGCTGGCCTCTATGGACGAGAAGTCCTTCTTTCCCTTGACCTCAGCCAGCTCATGTTTGGGGGAGAAGACTTCAGCTGGGTTTACTGTGATTCTTAGGAGGAAAGGAAAACAAAAACCGCAGCAGCACGTTTGTCTATCGTGACATTCCGAAGACAGCATATCGAGAGACAAACAGGCCCTGGGAGGATATGGCAGCCCATGAAGAATTGTTAAATGGCGCCATGAAGCTGCCATGATGATGTCTATGACAAGAACGCATGTTCATGGGTCTCAATTATTAAGTGATGGCTACACACACCATGCTTTGCAAGACTAAGCTCAATAATGCTGGATGGCTAGCGTCTGGGGGTTACCATTTTAGAGCCCGCAAGAAGACAAATGACTTGCTGAAGGTCATGATGCTTTTCAGTGACTGAGGGATCTGGTGTTTGTATCCAGCCCGACCAACACCCACCAGAGTCCTATGTTAGAGAGGATCTGTCCATGCAAAGTTCCCAAGAGCATATTCTAATCAACTCTTGGTCAAGAAGGAAAACCAGATATATTGGGAGTTGGGCCTCTTTTCCCTAGTTCCCTAGTTGGGCCTAGGAAAGTCCAAAGAAGGTAGAAATGGGTTTGAATGCAGATACAGAGTAGTCAGCGAACCTCTTTTTCTTTTTTTTTTCCTGGAAAGGGCCAGATGGTAAGTACTTTGGCCTTTGTGAGTCCACTGGTGTAGAGCAAACAGCCACAGAGAAGGCTGTACTCCGGTACAACTTTGTGTCTGGCCAGATCTGGTGCATGGGAAGAAGTCTGGAGACCTCTGATATAGAGGATACCTTGAATTGAAATGAGTGACAGGATCTGAGGATGATCCGTGAGATTCTACTTGGCGAGTTTAGGGCTTTTTAAAGCTCAGTGCACCATCGGCTAGGATACTCTGTGCCCTTTAAAAGCTCGGGTGGATGCTGCCTCTGGGCTTAGCCAATCAAACTGGATTCTGTTACGGTATCTGACCAGGTCAGAGCACCGTATTGAATCTTCATTCTCAAGGCTTATCTAATCCCAGATCTATAGAAAAAGTGCTCCGTGCTCTTGTAATGAAGATGTATGAGTTCATTCTTGTTAACATAGAAATACATGCGAGAGGGTGACTGACTCTGGCAGGCAGCCTGTGGGCTGCTGCCTTTTCTCGATGTGAAATCCACCAAGCAGCCACATGAAGGTTTAATTGAGAGGAAGAATGGAGGAAAAATAACCCACGAGCATCAACAAATGGAAGAGGGAAGACAAAGACCAAAGAACATGCTCTCTCAACTAATTAATCAAGTGCTTTGCTTCCACCTAACATATCAGAGTGTGTGGGCTGCCCTATTAGATTCCTTTCCCAATCCAAGGAATGTAAACACTCTTAAAGACCAGGTAATGAAATCTATCCACGCGATCTTAGATGGGACTCATATGTGGGTATTTTGCTTACATTTTACTTTGCTTCTGCTGGATACTTATCCAGTAATTGCTTAATAAGATTAACCTCCCTGGCAATGTGTGGTGTATTTTGATTAAAGCATGAAGGCAGTGAAGGATTATGGTATACCACAAAAAATGGAGGGGGTGTTATTTAATTAACTTATTTCTAATATATCTTGATTGTCTCTTTGAAACACTGGAAAAGGGATCGATAGAAATTGGTTCAGGCCATCTAAACGTATAGAATTGGGGAGTAGGCTGAGGGGGAGGTTCACCTGGCAAAGAAGTTGTAACCTACTTTCTCTAGAAGTCAGACGTGTGAAAAAACCAAAACGCTTCTAGCCATTTTTTAAAAACCAAACTTTACAACCACCTAAGAGCTCTGCTATCTTCAGCCACCGGAAGGGTACTGCTTTGCTGTTCCAAAAAGAAAGGTTCCCAGGTGTACTTCAATTTGAAGCAACTTAAAATTCTCACACTTTTTTGGGGAAGAGTCCTACTGACCAAGGCAGTGATTTGGCAAGCCTTTTCCTATCACCTAACTCATGTGGAAAATATCTGAACAACTCATGCAGCATTTTCACAAGCACGTGGCATCTGAGAGGAGAATTCTGGTCATTCCAAAGATATCATGGAAAGCGTTTCTTCACCTGTTCATTTAGAAGCATGGTGCTCCTGGATAGGGTTTGTCTTCTTGGCGACTCTCCCAGAGCTCGGCCCTTGCTGGTGTGCAAAGGGAGCATAACCCTCGACAGGGGTAGTGGTTGACCTTAAATGGTGGCAGCTAATGCTCACCAGAATTCGCTTTTGAGAAGTATCTAATCTCGGAATGTGTGTACCTATAAGCTATATGCCTGTGCCTGAATAAGCTCATTCACTGCCCAATGCATATTCTGAATTCTTCTTAAAGGGTGAGGTGGGGGAGGCTTGTAAGATGAAAAGGACATTTATGCATCAAACTTAGCAAAGACCCCCAAAGCAGAGTTTCTCAAAGGGCAGTGCTGTTGACATTTCTGGGGTCACTCCTTATGGTGGGGAGCATTCTATGCATTACAGCTGTTTAATAACATCCGGGTTTCTCCCCATGAGGTACTAGTTGCTGCCTCCTCTGAAAAAAAAAAAAAAAAAAAAAAAAGTCCTCTGGGAAGCAAAACACACCTGAGAAACACTGTTACAATAAAGGAAAACCTAGTTACGACTGGCGTCAAAATCCTGGAGGTGGACAGATGGCAAATCTGAGGTAGACAAATGCGGCTTCAGGCTTTTTGGTCCATTAAGGCAAAGTCTTCTTTTCGTTTTGAAGTCAAGTTTTAGTTACCAGATCATGGAAAGCATATAATTTCACCTTCAGATACAACTTTTTCATGCTTAAAGGTAATTTCATGTTATGATGAGGATGGATGAGTTGAGTGATTCTTAAAGACGGAATACAGAGACAAAACGGTCATCCTGGAAGCATTAGGACAGCTGTGGGGAGAATAATTTCAGCAGCGTCAGCCTCTCAGTGGGATGAATGCAGTCAGAGCGGGTGAATTCTGGAGTCTTCTCTGGGGAAAGTGACTGAGGTAGGCAAACTCTGATGTCTCCCCCTAACAACAGGACACAGGCTTGAGCTCCAATTCATGTGGCCCACTTGTTTGATTTGGGAAAAGTTTCTAAAACATCCTGACTTTCATTTCTAAGGGCCACGTCCCCCTCTCAGTTTGGCACACACTAGGCACCATTGCCATTTCTTCTCTCTTCTTTGAAACCTCCCCGAGGGGGCAACTACCTATGCAGGCTGTGGAGAAACTCTTCCATCTGATCTCCCCAGTGGTGACATCCTTCCTCAACAAAGCACTCCCGCCGCCCCAGGGAGCCAGCCCCCTAGCTGTGCCACAGGCTGCTGTGGGCTTGTCTTTGCTTCTGTCCTCACCTCCCCAGGAGTCCATTTCCCCTCCTCCCTCTTGGCGCCATTTTTTTTCCCCCTGCAAGAATACAATTGCCCGATTGCTTCAACAAACAGCTCTATTGTCCCCTTGGCTGTTCTGAGAAGAGAAGCTTTGTTCCCAAGGAGCCTAAACTCCTTTCTCTTCGCCCCCAAAGCGGGCCGTCGTGGAGTCTCTGGCTGCCTCCCCAGGGAGGCAGAGTCTTCCTCTGGGAAAGGGCTGGCTGGCGTCTGGGGGCTGCCTGCTGCGCTGGGCTTTTTTGATCGGGCAGGACTTTCCCCTGCTGCGGCCGCCTCTCCAGCTGCTTCTGTTGTTGCTGCTTCTGCCCAGGCCTTGGGAAGCTTTCAAGTCGTTCCAGACACTGCCAGTCGCTTCGGAGAGAGGCTAGCATAGGTATGCACATGGCTCAGGGCGGCCCTGCGCCAGCTCCGAGGGACTCCCGCCAAACCAGCTGACAGACCGGAGCGGCGAGCAGCCTTTCCAGGAGCACCTAGGAGGGGCGACGAAGCCGGGCCCCACTCTTCCCGCTTCCTCTCCTTTCTGCCTGCCTTCCGAGATTTGGCTTGGGGAACCTAACCAGCTGGCCAGAGCTCTGACTCTCCCTGTGACCTCCAGAGGGCGAGCGGCAGCTCTAACCTCACCTTTGCCTCCAGATGGCATTGTTGTCCCGTCGTCGGTGCCTGGTGAGCCCGTCCTTATCCCATTGTTAAAGGTGTGCCCGTCTGCTGGCTGGAGTTGCCAGTTGAGTCCTAGCAGATGCATTGCTGCAGGAGAGACAAAGCAATGAAAACATGAACAGAGAATTCGGCCATGCAAATCTCAGGGGGAGGGCCAGGTGCCTTCTGTCCCGTTCCAGCGCTGCCTTTTAAGGAGCTGCAGGGCCTAGTGGCTGGCCCCCCGTGGTTGGGATTAGCTCAAGACCTGAAACTTGCAGCTCTGGGGGGTTAGGTCTCCTCCTGTTGTGAAGCTGTTGGAAGCGGGAGAGGATCCGAGGTGGGAGGAGAGTAACTTAGGCCCGACTTTCCAAACCTGTTCCCCACTGGAATCAACCTTGAGGGCTCAGCTGCATCCCACCCAGCCTTCTCCATGGTCTGGATGTAGTTGCTTTCAGCCTCCTGGTCCAGGGCCACGGTCAAGGATCGTTTTCCCGCAAACTATCCAACATATAAATCAGGCTACTCACAGGATGAGTCTGCTGACCTAAGCCTGCACTGAAATACTGGCAGGGTCTGCGTCTGTACCACTGGAGGCAGAGTCGGGGGGTGGGGGGGACCCTAAAGAAATGGAACTTCAAAAATACTGATGTACTGCTTTATGACAAGTGGCTTCCTGCTAGCTCATTGTGGGCAAAGCTTAGGGATTTGGTTGGAATAGGGTCCTTGGGTGAAAATATGATTATTCTTTCTGCCTTTCTCTCTCTCCAAATATATGTATATATGTATGTATATATATGTGTATATGTATATAACATATACACATACACAGGGGGACCCGGCTGAGGCATCGCTATGTTCCTAGCACTGCGGGAGAGCAAGGGCTGCTGACAGGGAAAGGTTTCTAGTATGATGCAGGGATGGGTGAAACAATTAACCACAGGAAACACAATTAACAATGCTTAGGAAATTGTTCACACAGCAATTAATTCTGCCAGCCTACCACCAGTTAAAGTCAGGCTGCGTTCTATTAAGGTTAAAAACCTCTCCAAACAATAACAGCCTGGACGCATGGCTGCAGACTCGGGTTGCCGTGGATCCCTGCATGTCTGCTTCTTCCTGACACACGTCCCCAGCCCTGTGTCCTTTCTATACCTTATTCAGAAGTACAAGGCCCAAGCTGCAACTCTCTGAGAAGGTAAACACTCATCGGAATACGTGACATCTACCGTACACTTTCTGCCAAGGTAACACCTAATTTTCTCCGACAGCCTATCAGCTATATGTAGGTCATTTTACTGGAAGAGACCAGATTCTATTGCTTCCAATAATGACATATTTTCACCGCACAGAGGTCAGGAAATGAGAACTAATTGCGGCTGCTTCCAGATAACGATAGCTTCTGATTTGTAATTACCAGGTGAAGGAAGCCAAGGAATTAGCTATTTTAAAATGATTTTTTTTTTTTTAAATGTTACTCTTGGGTCATCCGGGCTTGCCTTGAGTCAGCTCGCTCCTGGGCTGAAGAGGCTGAGAGCCTGTTTGAAGACACGCACCTGCAGGTCCGGCAGGTGCACGGGGGCCTGACCCAACAAAGCTTTCACATGGACAGACAGAAGCCATGGTCCCTAGGCACAGGTGACAGTCCTCTGCGCCCCATCTGTATGAAACTCTTGGCAACACAACTTTCCTGTTAGAGAGCTCAGTCTTTGTCATGGCAAAGCACAGATAACATTGCAAAAGAAAAGCAAGCAAGCGGGTCCCAAATCTTACTGAACAGCAAGAAGGCATTTGTGCAATTGTATCCCCTCTGTTTGCAAAGAAGCACATCCCTTCTCTTTTTGTTTTTGGTTCCACTGTGTCTCTTTCTTTTAGAGAAGGAAAAGAAAAAAAAAAAAAAGGATTCTGAAGACAAGAAAACTTCGGATGGGGTGCAAAGGGGTGGGGTCGGAGCATACACGTAACTTCTCAGACAACTCCTAGAAGTGAGAAGAAAATACGAAAGTAAGATGGGACGTGGGAAAAGGGGAAATGCAGAAGCTTTCCACAGACACCACGCAGCAAAAACCAAACTCAAGGGTGGGCACAACTTCTGCGGTTGAATTGAGTGGTAATAAGTGAGAATTCTATCTGGGTGATAACAACCTTCTCTCTCCCTCTTTTTTCTTTTTCTTTCTTTTTTTGAGGGGGCAGGGGGTGAATCTGAAATAGCCTTTTGTGAATATTCTTTTTTCTTTTCTATTCCTGTTTCTATTCCTCCTTGAGAAAGAAAAGGAGACCATTTCTCTGGCTGCTTGGGGTGGGCTAGAGTGTTCTCGGGAAAAACCTAGGGGAGCAGTGAAGCAGATGAGTTTCCTGGCTAATGAGGACTCGGTTTCTTACTCTGCTCCTCATTTGTTTTCTGGCTGGGGCTGACAAATCAGTCTCTCAGTCCCTTCTGTTTATGTCTTCAAAAGGCTTCCCTTTACAGGTGGAATCCAGGAGGCTGAAGATCAGAGGGGCAGTACCCAGCAAACCCCACAAGAGGGAGCGGAGGGTCTTGACCTGACAAGCACACTCTCCACAAATCCTAAGAAAGATAATGCCACATGGGGCAGACTTGGCTGGATTGTCGGATACTCTACTCTTACAAATCAAAAATACATGACACAGGACAAGTGTGATGTCCATCAGTGAATCCACAGTAATGATGTGTGGTCCTATGGGACTTCACACAAATGACCAGGGCCAGTGGAAGAATTCTGGCACCTTCGGAAAAAAACAAATTTGGGGAGTGGGGAGAGGACCACCTGTGCCCTATAAATACATGACAGAAATACAGGACAAGCCCTGGTGGAGCAGTGGTTTGGTTAGCTGCCTCTGGAGGAGGCACAGCCCATTGGAAGGAGTCCCCCAGGACTGGGGCAGGGAGGGGGTGAAAAGTCAATGTGAACAACGAAGCAAAAAGAAAACGCTTCTTCCTCCTCTCTCTTCCTGCCTCCATCTCAGCCTGTACCTTTCTTTTAAAAAACAAACAACTTAACACGGAGGTATAAAGGATGGAGTAAAATAGGGCAGGCAGAAGTATGGACGAGTGTGCCAAGAGAAAGCTTTTCTCATTATTAGTATATCAATACCTGTTGTCGGTCCCTGAACCCCTTATAAGGCACGCTCTCCAGTACCCTTCCCACTAGGCTGACCATACATATTGTTTTAAGCAGGACAGATAAACCAGGGACATCTTTAATGAGGGGCAGGAGGGACAGATGAGTGGCCCAGGGCCCAGTCTGTTGAGGGTGGCCAAAAGCAGCTGCCCCTTTGCCGTAAGTTAAAGACAGTCTCTGCTGGTGCTGAGTGTGTGGGTCTGCGGCCACTACTCCTATTCCTGCCCCGCTGAGAACAAACAGGAGCCATGGGAAGAGGATCCCCCCAACCCCGTGCCTGTTTCTTCAAAGGAAGCAGAACACCTCAGTGTGGTGAATGGAGGTACGTACTATGGGGGTTATCTCCAGCACTGTGGGGGTTCTCTCTGGCACTGTGGGGGTTATTGGGCATTTCTGGCACTGAAATGGTTAAAGCAGAATGTGTTTTAGGCAGAACATTTAGAGCAGGATTTATAGGGCACAGGTAGTCCTGTCCCCACTCCCCAAATTTGTTTTTTTCCGAAGGTGCCAAAATTCTTCCACTGGCCCTGGTTATTTGTGTGAAGTCCCATAGGACCACACATAGTTACTACGGATTCACTGATGGACATCACACAGGACTTACTCGTTTCTGGCCTGCCTGCTCTGCTCCTGCTCAGATTGCTCCACCTCCTCCCCTCCCCTTAGTCCCCATCACATAATTCGTCCCATTTTTGCCATCCCAATGTTCCATTGTTGTCTCAAGGAAATACAGTCAGCCTACTTTTCACAGACTTCTTGCTTGTGAAATAGGCACTATCTTCATCCCCTTTTCACAGATGGGGAAACGGCTGACCATACACTTTGACCACAAAGAACTTCAGAATTCAGGGAGGACTGCAATGGGAGGTGTCATTTGTTTCCTATTTCATTGTGACCTGGTTACCAATTCTGTGAATTCTATGAATTCCCTTTCTGGACACTCACGATAATCTCATTGTGGTTGATGAATGACTGTTTTCTGTATTCAGTGCCTCCTCCTCAGGGGCGTTCTACTTCCTCATCTTGTTGAATTCAGATGTGGCCATGAGTCCCCTAGAGGGGACACTCTGTGCTGGACCTTTTCCCCTGCTGCCACACGGTCAGCCTGGTCTGCAGTTCACATGACATGGCTCTGAGGCATGCCTGACCAGTGAGAGACACACGGAGTGAAGAAATAAACTTGGCGGTACTCGTTCCTGAGAGGCTGGGGTTCTTTGTTACACAGCGTGCCTGGGACTATCCTGACAGAAACATTCCCTAACTAGGAAAGGCAGAAACTCCATTTTTAGATAGCAGGTTCCTATGTGTTCCTTGCAGTCATTTATTTATAGGGGAAGTTAGCTTTCTAAAACTTAGCCAGTCAAAAGCTAGGACATATTTAGGGCCACCATATTTGTTTCAATGAACAGTAACCCCCAAATTGTAACCCCCGTATCTTCATTTTGGATTCACTGTCAGAAAGACACTTGGAAAGCTGAGATGCATCAGAGTAGCTAGTTTTGCTTCTTTATATCAAGATTTAAGGTAAACACTGACTTTGTCAACTTATCTTTACCCAATCGGACATTCTGGAGACGGGGGGTGGTCCTCTCCCCACTCCCCACAAATATTCCAGCAGTTTATCCTAAATGGTTTTGTTTGAAGTATGGAGATTCTTAAAAAAAAAAAAGATCTACCATTCAATCCAGCAATCCTACTTTGAGGCATAGATCCAGAGAACAGATAAAAATGAATTAGAAAATATATCTGCACCCCTGTTTTCATAGCAACGCCATTTACAACATCCAAGACAAGGAAACCACCCAAGTGCCCAACAGTGGATGATGGATAAAGAAGCTGTGGTCTAGATACTCAATGGAATTCTATGCAGCTGTTAAAAAAGATGAATCGTGCCTTTTGCAACCACTTAGATGGAAGCAGAGGGGGCCAAGTTAAATGAAATAAGCCAGAAAGGAAAATGAAAGTACAACATGGTTTTACTCCTATGTGGAATATAATGAAACAAACAAACGAACAAACACATCGCATCAGAATTCACAGGACCCAAGACTGGCGGCTAGGAGAAGGGAAGGAAGGAGGGAGCAGGTGGGGTGAGGGGCACTAGATCCCTGGTGGTGGGTGTGGTGTGAAATACACACAGACGGAGGTGCGATTTCAATATCCTAAAACACACAGGGTAATGTCAACAGAAGTAGTGACGAAACTATTAAAAATGACAACAAAGGTCGGGGTGAGATCATCTTAGGGTCGGAAGCGAAATGAGTTTGGGAGATCCTCTCCCTAACGTTACTCATCCCCACCGAGCGTCAAAAAGCACACACTATCACGAGTTGACAGGTTTTGCTCCTGAGAGACCCTCAGGTGGAACAAGGGGTCTCTGTGGGTCAGGGAGGATGGAGCAGGGAAAGGTCCCAGATGGAAGCTGGGTTGATCCAGGTGGCATCTGGGAAAACAGCCACTAAAAACACAACAGGCAGCCAAACTCCAAGAGGATCCCTCTGGCTAATTGGAGAAAACTTTCATCAAGTGAGTGCTGAGAAGGAAAACCCAGGCAGGATAGACGGACCACACAAAGATCCCAGATTTCAGCAAGAATAATAAATAGAGCGCTCTGGAGTTTGGCTGATGTTTTCTTACTCAAGTTGCCTGTTTTTTTTTTTTTTTTTTTTGGGCCACATGGGTTCTCCCAAGACATACTCCTGGGGAGCCCAAGCTGAAGTCGGAGAGAGAAGGCTTGGTTGCAGGTAACAGAATTCTCCCGACAACCACGAGGACGGGCGATTACAGGTCTTGAAAAGTGGCAGCTTGGAATGGGGGTTGTCTGCAATAGTAATTAGGGTATCTGTGAGCCCTGCTGGGTGCCACTTAGAACCTTCCATGTTCATTGGCTGGCAGAGGACCAACCTGACAAGAGAGTCAATCAATATGACAATACCACTTCCCAGAGAGCCGCTCTGCCCTGTCTTGTCAGAGCCGGCAAACATGGAAGTATAGACGCGCTGTGTTTGCTGAGCGGGCCCCCAGGAGCGGGGGTGTCTTTAAAGATCAGGCTTGTCGATATATAACCCGAGGAGGAGCTCGGGCTTTCCCTTTGAAGATGGAAGGCTTCGGGCCAAGCAGAGCTTAGAGAGTGGGAGTGAGAGGAGGAGTCGTGCCCGCTGGGTCTCGAGGTCCGTTGTGCAAGCAGATGCACAAGGACATTGGTGACGATGGCGGAGCTCCTTCGGAGAGCAGGCAGGATGAGGGAGAGGGTCAGGGCTGGGCCTCCCTGCCCCGGTGTCAGCCACCTGAGTCCACAAAGCCAAGACTCTCCTGGGAAACGGAGCCAATTCCGAAAGAACCACTACTCAGACTCACAGAGGAATGATGAGGGCTCCGGGGCACACATGGTAACTCTGCACCCAGGCAGGTATTCTGGAAACGCACTTTTGCAGTATAGGGTGCAGATGAACACATGCAAAGGAGCCTGCTCAGTGGTGACAGTGACAACGAGCATTCACTCTGGCAAAGTGTCAGGTGCTGGGCTCATTAGATCCATTGCCTCCTTAATTCATTACTGATGACTGTGTGCTAGGCATGTCCCAGGAACACAGCAGTTCACAAAACGAAGAGCTTCATCTCATGAAACTTACATTCTGGGGGTGGGGGACCTAGAGACAGGAAACACTCAAGTGAGAAGTAGACTACAGGGTTAGGAAATGGTGGGTACGGAGGATGGAGAATGGCAAATGTCTCTCTCTTTTTTTCAATGTGGACTAGTCAAGAGTAGCATCTGTGATTGGTACCATGTGAGCAAAAGACTTTAAGGAAAGGAGAAAGCCATTCCTGTTGCTAGGAGGACCAGTATTCTAAGCTGGAGTGAATTTAGTGGGCAAGATGAATGCAAGGTGATGAATTAGTGGGGTGGGGTGGGAGTGGGCACCTTTGAAGAGATGTGGCCTTGTATTAGGGGTGAGATAGGCTGGCCCTGGATGATTCTTAAGAGGAAAAAAGCTCCTGTATTTCCCTTCTCAGCTTGTGTGGTAGTAAGATTATCTCTATTTTACAGATAAGTCGAGTGGGGCTCAGAGAGGTTAAGTGACTTGTCCAAGATCACACAGCCAGTAAAATGATGGGGCATGCGGGGCTCAGACCCAGAAACAGGTCACTGCAGACTCACAGTTCCCCACCCTGCTGACTTCCAGGGTGGTCACTGGGGGACAGAGAGCTGTTCGAGTTCTCTAGTGAGTCATGACTTGGCCAAGAAGCCACAGGACGTATGGACAGGACTATACCGGACTGTCAAGGCTGGCGCAGGAACAGGCACAGCCCGCTGCGAGCTGAACTGCACCCTCCACTACACACGTCCCCTGTCAGCAGCCAGTCTGCATTTTGATGCAAAGGAATCACCTTTGTCCTTATCAAATACGTCGATCTGGCAACTTCCATTTACAATCAGGCTGCCTCCCCGTCAGTGCGCTGATGACCGGCTGGGTTTGTGTTTATTCCTTCGAGGATGCCGCTGAGTGCGGCCGGTTCCTCCTCCTCGGAGAAGAGGGTGTCTGCTCTAACATATTAATGGTGTCTTTTTTTAGGAATGCTGTCTGTGCCAAAATGCTCTTCTGCCTAAAAGAAGAGAATGCAAACAAAACCACGAGGGATGACATTCTTGGAAATGCCTTAAGTCTTTAAGGAGTTTTAAAAATTAAACCTTCAAGGAGTTTAAAAAAAAAAAAAATCCCTTCCAAGCCCCCTCAGTGAAGTGATTTTGCCCACCCCCGCCCCCCGCCTACCCCCCACTGTATTGCCAGGCACTGAATGGGATGAATTTTCAAAGTGCTGCAGGGACGTTACGCCCACAAATCCCTTTACTAGTAATGGGATTTGGGCACCTCTTTCCCCTAGTGCTCTGCAAACTTACTTGCCTGAGACCAACTTCCAGCAGCTTCCAAGAAGGTTGCAGAGCTTACTTGGCAGGAAGGAATCACACAGGAAAGGGAGGATGAGTCGTTAATATGAGATCAGAAAACCGCAGTGGGGGGAAATCAGAGAGGTCCTGGAGGACAGGCACCTGCGCTCCTACGTCGACCTGCACCCCTGTCCTCCAGCCACGGTGATCACAAGTCCTCAGCAGGGCCTCTGTCTCAACCACCCTCATTCTAGCACCTCCTAAAGGCAGGGAAGTGACTGTTTTCTCTTGCAAGTCTGCCCTAGAACAAGGGGCGGCTGCATGGGGCAGGGAGCAGTGTGTCCTAGAGACGATCAGAATTCACCAGGAGGGACCCGTGCATGCACCTATTCTCCCGAAGGCTTGACTGCACATGATGGGAAATAGGAGGAGGTGAATAATTCCCAGCTTTGGAGGACACCAACGGGGCCCCCTCTGGTTTCAGGGTGCAGGGAGCCTCCAAGCTGGCAGTCCCTTCAACCTGCTGTGGCTGGTGGCACACTGCTGTGTGACATGGGTGTGTGGGGCTGGTGTGCTCAAGTGACTTCAGATCAATATGCAAGACAGAGACCTGCATTCACTGCCACTCTATTTGCCTCATGCAGATTTGGGACATCTACCTGGGAGGACCGGTCATGCTGGACAGGCGGCCCAGTGTCCCTGGATCCAGCACAGTCTGGGGCAGATTGGCACACGCCTGGAGCCTTTTGCCACCCAGGGCTCCGTCCTCACCCCAGAATACCCTGCTCCTGCTGTTTTTCCCAAGGGAAAAAGAAAAGGCTTTCTTTCTCCAAGAAAAGGACCCATGTGATCCAAATACCTTTAGAGAATGATACTATCAGTAGGTTTTATTCAGCAAATAAATCTTGGTCTGGGATTTTAAGAGCTTTTGTGACAGAAATGTACACATACACACACACGCATATACACTATTTGTCTTTCTTTCAAGACCAGCAGCCCTGTTAACAAGGGGGCTGGTCCCCAAGACCAGCGATTACAAAGGAAGGGTGATATGGGCTGCATGCCGCCTGGAATCCCAGGAAGCGGACATTGAGAATGTTTTGGAGGAGACCATGTCTTATTGATCAGCGGCTGTGCAATGCGCTCTGAAACAAAGAGGGAGAACTCCTGTGAAAAGCAGCCTTTCACAAGAGGGGCGGGTAAGGGAATCAGGGAAGGGGGACCAGGGTGGCAGTCACCCCTGCACCGAGGGCCGTCCTTCCCTGTGCTGCAGCAAACTAGGGAAGGAGGGGCTGGACTCATTTCCCTGCCTGAGTCCTGGGAAGCCCCCAGCAAAGTGCTTCTGATGAGCCTCCCAGGACTCGGGAGCCCACAGCCAGGAAGCCTGAGCCGGCAGCCCAGCTAGGGGCTCTCAGGAAAAGGATAAAAGAAGAGCTGTGTTTCCACTGGGTGGCTGAGACAGACAGGTGCAGTACCGTCGGGGTTCAGCCCCCGTTCAGATGACCTGGTACAAACCAGTTTACCTGTCTGACATCACTTTCTTCAGTGCGAGTAAAAGCTACTGTTTTTAATACATATTGACTTGGTGTGAAACATGATACAAAGCACTTCAGACACATTACCTTATCAAGCCCTTACGATCAGCCCAGAGCTGGGTACCATTATTCCCATTCCATAGCGGAGAGAACAGAGGCAGAAAGATGCTGAGAGATTTGCCCACAGTAGCTGGGCTGATGGTGGGCAGCACGCTAGAGAACCGAGCATGTGCTCTGGGCCACCATTACGATCTCTATGGGGAGAGAAGGTGATCAAAGGCACCTAAGGGTGCTGGTAAAGAGGAGGCAGGGGTGGGGACTATTAGGCACATAGGAGGCACGTAAGAAATTAGCTTCCTGCTGGGTCCTGGGTCATTCTGTCATTATAACCATGGAAACTGGTTTTCATTGAGTCTTTCGTGGGAGCCAGACACCAAATTGATGCAGTGAGCCTGGTATTTTCCCATTTTGCAGATGAAGACACTGAGGTTCAGAGAGCTGAGTAGCTGCAGCTAGTGCGTGTCAGAGGTGGGACATGCACCTGAGTTTGGTGACATTAGCACCTGGGTACTCCGGCAGCCCCGCCCACAGCCTGGCAACTGGTAGCTCAGTTCCAAGCACCAGTGAACACTGGACATGTCTGTGCATATAGACAGTCTTTGCTCATTTGCCTGAACTCCCAGCAGAAAAGTCTGTGGTTTCCTTTTCTGTCGTACCTCCAAACAGTGGAGCTAGGGTCGAGAGGAGTTTAAAGGTCACCTGCCCTAGACTGGTGCTCCCAGGTGATAGTGAACTCTCATTAGGTGACATGACTTATCCACAGTCAAGACAAGCCACTGAGTCAGGCCTGGAGCCCTTGTCTCTTGACTCTGGTATTATCTCTCCTATCCTCTTCCAGCTCATAAAAGAAAGAATTCTGAAGCCAAGGGCAACACTAGGCCTTATAAAGAGATGGGGGACTAAAAAGAAGGCACCTTCTCTCACCCACCTGTGACAATTTTTACTATTACTTGCAAGGCAAGGCATGAACCAAAAGAACCTATTACAGGTTTCCCCTGTAATCTGAAAACACAAAGTTCTTATTGGATATAATCTGGTAGGTTTTGGCAGGTTTTTTGGAGGGTGGGGTGGGGGAGGGTTTTCTGGAAAAATGCCATTACCATCAATTTATTGGGAAACGTTTTGAGCATTCCCCGATCCCCAAAAATCAGCCTACCGAATCAAACCAAACAGAGATGTTCTCTACTTTCGGAGAATGGAGAGAACATCTGTAATAAATGAACCAACAAACCAGGCGCTGTGGTTCACCCTGGTCCTCACTGTGTAAAACTGCGTTTCTGTGTCAAGCGATGTCTATTTCAGAAGTTCATTCACAACGGGAACTTTAAATCACCATCCTTCTGTTTCTACCTGGTCTGAGGATGCCCTCGTAGAGAGATCGGCTCCCTCCTATGGGTGAACTTGGTCATTTTTCAGGAGTGAAACTGAGCTGAAGACGTGAGTTTGTGAGCACATCTTGTCTGTGATCATCATTTCAATTTGCTCCTTTCTTCAGAAAAGTCAAATGAGGCACATGGGGAGGCTGGCCGTGTTCTTTTCAATTTTTAATTTTTGACATGATGAGCGTAAGGATTCTTTAACTCAGAAATAAAAAAAATCTTGTATTAGCAAATTGGCTTGATCTTTCTCTTAAATGGCTTTTAGTTAAGGGGACTTCACAGGTCTAATTTGAAATATTTTGAATTCGATTCTGAAGGAAACATCACATTAAAAAAATTAGTTCTAGCTCTCAGGGCCAGACCATGTTTGGGGAAATCCAGATTTCTGAACTATGGTAGCCCCTGGTCTTCTGATAGTTCAATATCAGCATGGTCAGGTTCTTCCTGGGAGAAAACTCACTGGAAAAAATGTACATAAAATAATATCCTTTTGGTATACAAAAAGAACGCCACGTTAGCTGCAGTGAGATAGATGATGCACTTATCCTCCTTACTTTGAGTTTGGGACAATTACTCAATTGAGCTGATCTCCGGGATTTTATGGGACACTCAAGTCCTCCACATTTCTTTTGTGCTAAAGGCACACACTTTTCTCAACAAGTAGCAGAGCTGTAACTTGTCTGCCTTTTGGGACTTATACAAGGCACTGTCACAATGACAGCAGGAAGGCATTTGATACAGACCATAATTCATCCCTCACCTCCCTTCGAATTGGACTCCCCCTTTTCTTATAATTCTGTGGAATATTAGATCTAGTTGTAACCCGGTTTGCTGCCAGGTGGGGACAGGTGTCCCCGCTGGTACCAGTCTGTGAGAGAAAGTCTTCCCGACCCGCGTGTAAGCTCACAAAAGACGAAGGCATCTGTCAAGTTCCCCAACTTCTTTTCAGCCTTTATCCCTTTTAGGTTCTAAATGTGTCCCCAGACTAAACAAAAACCAACTGTTAGACACTGACAACAGAACTGGGGTTAGAGAACGGGGCAGGGGTGTGGGGGTTCAAGGGACAGGAGAGGAACACTCTTGGTTATTTGGTGCTAGGCCGGATGTGATGTTATATATTTGAGAAAGGAGGCATCTGAACATATGGGTTTCTAGTACTTTGTCAAGCGAAGCCACCCCAAAAATAGTCAATGAAAAATAAACACGTGTTTCCCACCGTCTTCCTTGATTTCACGTGCTCTTTCATTGAATACAAGACACTCTAAGTAGGTATTTATTTATCTCTAATATACAAAGGAAGCCAAGAGTTTCCTGGCAGGTGCACAACTTGCCCAGCGAAGGTCAAGCATTGTTAAGTCTTCTTTTTATATTTACTAGATCTGGGAATTCTACCCAGTTCCCTAGTTCAGACTAAATCTCTGAGTCACTTCTGTTCTGCAGAAACAGCCTCCTCAGGAGAGCCCTCAGATCCTCTACGCTTGGCTCCAAATTGGTCAGAAAGATTGTCCAAGGTGACCGAAGTTGGACCTCTCCTCTGAAGGACTCCCGGCCTCTTTAGTCCCCTATTCAGAATGCCATTCGTATTCTGTGTTTAGTCATGCAGATATCAAACACAAGCCTTCTCCCTGCCATATAAAACTTCCCAGGGACCACATTACATAAGTCAAAATAAACTTAATATTTTCTAACCCATGCTATCCAAAATACTACCAGTTCAATATGTTTTCGGTCTAGACATCATTTATGAGATAATGGCATTCTTTTCACAGTGAAGTCTTTCAGATCAGGTTTATATATATACTTTTTACATTTAGAGCATATCTCAGTTCAGAGGCTGAGGACTCAATACTTAAAATGAAATGTTCTGCCACGTGTGTTAAGCAAAAAAATATGCTCTCTTTTTAAATTTTAGATTTAAATTAATTGTAATTAAATCAAAGGGCCCATTTGGTTCTTCAGTCACATTACCCAAGTTCCAAGGGCTCCATAGTTACATACGGATATTGCGTACACAGTTCTAGACCACTGTGGTTTTTACAGGGTTCTTCTAGGCGAAATTCCTCCTGTGTTGCCAGGACATTTTGTGCCCACATCTCGTACAGCACAGCCGGTCTACATGGTAATTACCCATCTAGTGATCAGCCTCCCTCCCCCCTCTACCACTTGAAGCCTTGACCTTGAAGAGTGCGAACGAGTCTTTGCCCTTCTTGGCCGAACTTGTCAGAGCAACTGCATCTGCTTTAGAACACTTCGAGAAATGTTTACTGACTGCAAGGACGACTCGAAAACGTGTGTTTGAAAGAATGCAATTCAATGAGGCCATCCAGAGTGCCAGGCTGAGAAGAAGAATGACAATCGTTATCCACTAAATCGATGGAAGTCTTACTTGGTGCCTGGCTCTCCATGACTCGCTACTTCTAAGGTAATTCTCATTTGCTCACCTTCCCTCCCAAGTCACCGTTGAGTTACGAATAGTTCTTCCCATTTTACAGATAAGAAAACAGAGTCTTGAGAGATGAACTAAACGCCCCGCTCTCACACAGCTACTAAGGGCTGGAGCCAGGGATGTGCAGATGCGGCTTAACCCCAGTCAGTGTTTCCCTCACTTCAGCATTTTTGCCCATACATAATTTTCACTAAATCCAAATTCCACTCCTGCTGCTGTTTCCTTACAGCATTTAAAAATCAACCCCACTGCTTAAAACTTTAATCCATTCAGCTTCTTCCCGAAATAATATCTGTGAAAGAAAAAGTTGGATATAATTTACGTTAAAATTAACAGGGCCAGTACAAAAAAGAAGTTGGCCCTCCCTCCCCCCCGCCCTCTGTGCCATGGGGGATATGTCTACCATATTTTGGGGAAACATTACCCCTGTTAAAGCACAGCTAACTTGTAACATTTGTCTTTCTGTTCCCAAACATCCATCACTGTATCTGTTCCTCTGCTCTCTACACTGGTCTAAGAAAGAAAAATACCAGCAGCAGAGGAATAGGTTGGCAAGTAGGCTTTCTGTGCCCATCTTTTGTCATTATTTCTAGCTGTATAAACGAAAAGCACAAGCGAACCATCGTTTTAAACACGCTTCTAAGAACCTGAAATATTTAGACATGAAATTGCCAGGTTTGTTTCTCAGATCAAATATGGTAGCATTATATAGCTAGTTCTCTATGACTCAACTTAAATATATGAATTACTTAATGCAATAACCTTAGAGATGGATACATTTATTATATGCATCTATAGCTGAAGGAATGAGGGAAGAGAGAGATCAGTTAACTTGTTGGGGGTCATCAACTCAGTAGTGGTGGGCTTTGAACTCGGGGACTCTGGTTTAGAACTCTTAACTGCAATGTTTTCTGCCTCTTACAGTAAAAGTGCCAAAAAAAAAAAAAAAAAAAGGAACATTTTCTTTTTCCTATCGCCTAAAGTCTGGACTCTATATTCTGGGTTCACTGTGGGAAAAATATGCTCTTGTGGAAACAACCCAACGTGGTGGTAAGAGAGGCTGTGTGGTTAGGCAGACCCGGTTCTGGCCCAGAGTATGTGTGAAGAGCTGGCAAAGTCTTGACATGTTTTTGTCCTCCCAGACCTTCAGTTTACTTATCTATAAAATGGGAATCTTAAAACTACTAGCTGGCAGCAGGGTTGTCCCATGAAATGAAAGGAAACCTGAAAAACACTTAGCTCAGCTTGACACAACGTTATGTATGGGCTCAATCAACAACAGTTCTTGGGTGAACTAACCAAAAATAACACTGTCTGGAGAAAAGTATCTTTCCAGTTCCAAGTAACTGAGTTACAAGCCAGAGGCTCACTCCTGAATTGGAAAGGGCCTGCCTTCTGAATTAAAACACAGAATCCTATGGAGGAAAATGCAAGTGGGTCATTTCCTCCAGGCTCATTTTTACAGAAGGGGTTACAAAGGCCTTAGGGGTTAAGTACCTTGGAGGACAGACCATTGATTCCTATTGGAAAGCACAGACCTGGCTCTCATGGGCTCCCAGCTTGCTGCATTGGCTCTTAGAAGTGGGCTTTTGGAGAGAGATTTTAAAGAGGCGCCTCAGACCCACTGAGACGCACATTTCATGCATCTGTGATTTCGGTGGTCAGTGGATGCCCCAAGCCCTAAGCAGGCTGGGAGGTGCAGACGGGTTGGGTTGGGAAGTGAGGGCGAAATTCTGAAGGATTTCCAACAACCAGCCCAAAGTCACCCGAGACCAACGTCTAAGTAAAAGCAGCAGGCTTCCTATGCAAATATATCCTCAAAACCAGCCCCCAACCTTCCCCTTACCATCCAATTTGCCACCTTTATTCCCTCCAATGTTAATATCCTGGAGATGCCACGGTGTAAAAGCACCTGGAATGGCAATATTTTCTGCTTTTATCTAGACATCTGTGCGTTTGGGGTGCTCACATGTTCAGTCTCGACACTGCGACGGTGCCAAGTTTTGTGTCACCTGGGAGAGCTTTCCCACCAGGTATTTCCTCACCCTCCATGTGTCTGGGGCTGAGGCAGATGCTGGAGGCACCCTGGTGGCTGAGACAATGCTGCCCCTCACAAGCTTATAGTCCAGACCAGTAGTTTTAGGCTGGTTCTCAGACCAGCAGTATTAGTATCCCCGTGAGGACCTGTCAGAAATGCAAATTACTGGGCCCCACTCCAGACAGACAAATGAGAAACCCGGGCCAGGGAGCTGAGGATGGACAAGCCCTCCAGGGATGCTGATGAAGGCTCCAGTTGGAGAACCAGCAAGGCTGGCAGCAATTAGGAAAAGAGACGTTGCAGAGAAGAGACAAGCGCCTCTTGTTTATTTCCAAGAAGGTGGAGGAGGAAAAGGAGAGAGCTCACATGCCTCCCTCCAGGTGCGCCCGCCCTGTCTCTGCCCACATAGGTAGGAAGAAGCAATATGGGAAAAAGAGAATCCAGCCAGGGTGGAAAGATGGAAAAAAATGCCAGCTCCGGAATGGGGCCAAAGTGAAACTGTGAAGCAGGGCTGGCTCCTTTTCATCAATCTCCTCTCCTTCTATGCCCTGCTCTGTGTCACTCTGTCCATTCGAGGTGACCACTTATCAGAAATTCACTGCCCCCTCCAACTTCACCAAAGCCACATGTCTGAAGGCTTCCCCAGCTCATTCCAAGTTTCCCAGACTTGTAGCCAACCTGCAGAGCTCTGCTTTCCAAACTATGAGTGGCTTCAATAGAAAAATGAAAAAGAAAAATCTGTTGGAACTTGACATATGAATTCATCCAGAGCCCTCCCCACAATGAGGACCATTAATGGATGTGCAATTAGAGAGGAGATTAATGATTGAAGCCAGACATAGACACTCTAAGGGTGGAAATTTTGGGCGCGATGCCAGTTAGAGAGGGAGAGCTATTTTCAGAAAGACACTTTAGACAGTAACTGAAATGGCATGAAGGGAATGTCTTCCCGCTCTGCTCTCTGGTCAGCCTTGACCGTGGAGGTGCTGGCCAGAGGCAGCTGGGTCTCGGAGCATCTCTGCTCTTGGCAGAAGGAACACATTTCCTTTTCTATTATCTGGCAGAGGGCTGCCCACAGCCGGGCAGTCCACTGGGGCTGCGCTGCAGGGGTAGCTGCCTGTTAATACCTCTGTGTAAGTACTTCCAGGGCAAAATTTTTTTTTTCTTTTCCAAATTTGCGCTGAGCAGTTGTGCATTAGAGTTTAGAAATTTTAGGGCTCGATTCTCTTTTTTCATATTGCGTCTTCCTACCTGTGTGGGCAACTTGATCAACTGAAGCCAAAAAGAAGAATTTGGGGAAAGCTCACGGAAGCAAAGCAGTAGCTAGTCCATTCAAGCCCTGCCTTGCTTCTCTGTCGTTGAGTTTTTCACTTGTGAACTGATCTCTTTATCATTTTTGGAAATTTCTCAATTATCTCTTTAAACACTGTCTCTCTCTCACTCCTCCCATGCCCTTTGGAGACTTCAGTTAGACTCTAATATTCCTTTTCCCAACATCCTTTAGGGGTCTTATGCTTTCATCTGTATTTTACATCCTTGATTTTTTTGGCTTTTCAGTTGGTATATTTCTTCTGACTTACTGTTCATTAATTCCCTCTTCAACCGTGTCTAAGGGTATTCAGACTATTACATGAACTCTTAGTTATACAGTCTCTACTTTTTTTCCTTCTAGAACTCCCAGTTGGCTCTTGAAAAAAATGTCTACTTCGCTCTAGAAACACTTAAGCGAGTCTTTTTATTTCCTTGACCATATTACATCATATTTTAAAATTTGTGTCTGATAGCTCTAATGTTTCTAATGTTTTCCTTGTTGGGTCTTAGGGCTTTGTTTTCGCATACACCTGGTTATTTGGGAATCACTATTAGGTACTGCACAGGAGTGTGCTAGGCTCATTTTCCTACACGTCGGCCTGTAGAGGAAAGTCGTCTTTTTCCAAATAACCAGGTGTATGCAAATACTCTTGTTCAACGTCATTTTCTGACATCCGAGCCGAGGATGCTGGTTGTCCCAGCTGGGGTCACATGCCCTTCCGTGGCTCAGTCATTGTGGCCACGAAGACGAGACCCTGGCTACTGGCCCTGTCTGGCTCTAGGGTCTGATGTGAAGACAATACCCAAGAATGCTGGGTATCTTGTAGACTTGGCCATCAAATAAAGTTGCCAGATTTAGCAAATATAAGTAGGGGATGCCATTTAAATTTTTGCATTTTCCATGATATATTTGGGAATATACTCATCCTAAAAACTCGCTCTTTATTCAGTTTAACTGGGCATTCTCCACTGACTCTGGCGACCCTGTCATCAAGGCAACTGGCTGGAGTCAGTCTCCTCATTCTTGTCTAGTAGAACTTGCTTACTACCACACAGAAGAGGCACAGACTCTTTGGAGAATAGAGCATCGTCCCTGCCCTGAAGCCTGTCCGCCATGCTGTTCTGGGATGGCTCTCAGCCTGCAGTCAGATCCGTTTCGGGCATCTAGAGTTTCTGGAAAGTGTCAAAATCACTCCATTGCCTGGTGTGTAAAGCATATGGACAACTCTTTCTCAATCACAGGGATTCCTGGGTGGGTCCTGAAGAATTAATCAGTAAACTCAGAGAAGAACAAATGGTGGTTCCTCCCTTGCCAGAGCTCCCCAGAGACACTGAGAGAGTCAACAAGAGCTAACTAGCTGGTCCAAACCCATCTCTCAGGCTGGGTGTGAGTGGCCTACTTCTAGAAAGTACACACGACCCATTTATATGTTCTGTTCCTCTCTAGTTTCAGCTGAAAATTTGGAGCCTAAAGATATCCGCAAACACCATTTGTGCCAACAGACTTGCTCCTGTAAATATTTACTAAACTTTCTCTGTCGTCAAGGCGCAGCCATTTTTCCCTCTTCCTTCTGGAAGGAAGTTTATTACACCAAGTAATAGGTGATGTCTTCTTACTACCACATAAATCTGTTACAGAGCTTGTGTGCTGAACCTCTGAGACAGCAGGAACCAACAGTTGTTACTGTAACCTTCCAGACAGGGAAACAATAAAAGCAGAAACAAAAGCAAAACAACAAAACTTAGAGATTTATTCTGTTAGAATAAGTAACACAAGAGAGAGCTGCTCAAAGTGGAAACTGAGTTCTGGTTCCTAAAGTAGAAAAACAAAATAATTCAACTTTTCTTTAGAAAATGCTTTCTTACTTTGGTGATGACGGGTGACTGTCTCAGCACCAAGGACCCAAGAAAGAGCCTGAGCTCTGGGGACAAGTCCTGAGCTCTGGCACAGGACACCCGAAAGCCAGGGCTAAGGTCAGTTCTAGGCAAGACTTGAAGACAAAATAACTTTTCCTTGGGCTTCTCACTTCTGTTCACTGAAGCTATCATACTCGGAAACCTCTGGGTGAGTTATCTGATTATGTCAGTTAAACAGAGAAGCCAATCTGGTCACCTCTGGGTACATGTCTGGAAGGAAGAGAGAGCTCCATGCCCTGAGAATGGACTCCTGAATGACGTGCCAATGACCTCAAAGGTGATCTTCAGAGTCCTTCCACACAGCCCCGTGCTGTCTATGCTCAGGAGCCAATGCTCCTTGAGTGAGTGATTCTGGTCTCCAGTCCTTCCAGGAAATGTGCTTCATATGTGTGTATGTGTGACCGTCTGGTAGGTGAACACATGACCACTTTGTCCATGGCAGACAGGACTATTTTAATGTTACTTTGGCTAACGAGTTTACTTTTGGTGATGGACTCACTCCACATTCCTAATTTGATATCCTTATTTCATATGGAAATGGAAGGCGACAGCCCCTGGACTGTTTGCCAAAGGATTCAGGTTCCCTGATTCCATGGGGCAGCTGCTGTGTGCTCTGAAAGGGCAAAAACTAAGGACTGAACGAGTTACCTCTGATTGTACATCCAGAACCTGACACAGTAGAAACTGGTGCTTGTGGAGCACCTCGCTTTTCTAAGGACTGTGCTAAGGGTCATGCAAGAACAACTTCATTTCATCCTTATAAAAACTCCTATGAGATGGACAGTATGACGTGTTCACTTTACAGGGAGGAAACTGAGTCAGAGGGAGGCTGAGTCTCTCACCTGTGCCCATGTGGCTAGGAAGGAGAAAAGCTGGGATCTCGTGCTGGGCAGCCTGCATCTTGCAGCTTGTTTTCTTAGCTTGCACCAGAGGAGATGTGGTTTATAAATCAACACATGGATGACTGGTTAGGGAGTGAAGTGTTTTCCTGAACAAAACCCTGGTTTCCACTCTAGTTATCAGGCCTAGAATTCACCTACAATTCTCTAAAAGTACTGCCCACTTTAGCAGTTCTCTCTCTGGCTGATGATGACTTTCTCCGCCCTCTGCTGCTTAGTCTGACTTTGCCCTCTGGGGTGGGTGCTGGTCTCTTAGTTCAGCTCCCCAAACGCCCTGTCATGGGCCTGCTAATAGCTGAGCGCTGTGTCAGTGCCTAAGTGTACAGTGGACTCTGCTCCTGCCTGCTATTTGCATTTTGAGAGGCGTTCTCAATACTCAGAGGAACTGTGGGTCAAACCTCCTCACCAAAGGACAAGCTTCCTGTGACTGTAACCGCTGCCCTGAAGACCCAGAGAGGCCCACCTGCGCTCACACCTCCAGAAGAACAAAGAAACAGAAAAGCTCCAAGCTACTATCATCCCCGGACGATTGAACAGATTGCTTGGAATCAGAAATTGTGTTTTTTCAGAGTTCACAAATCCACCCCCCTTCACAAGCATCAGACCCTCCCAGCTCAGATGGAAGCTGTTCCAAGCAGGGAGCTCAAATCCCAACCTTGAGACTCACTGGCTAATTAAGCCTTCATTGCTGGTCGATGCTATTTGTTATGGCAGTTATTTCTGCTTCAACAATTTCTAGGTGGCCTTTTCACATTCAAAATTTTGCCTCCTTCTTTTCATGGATGATTTATACAAACACGTCTCCAGTGGTGGAGTTTCTTGCGGCCCCACAGCAGCCCCGGGCTGCCATCATTCCATTCCAAAATGGCGGCCTACGTGATCCACCAATTTATGTCTGTTCTTGGGAAGATGGGTGATAAGAGAACAGGGAAGAAAATCTTGCCTGTATCCTACTCTGCTCCCCAATTTAAACACATAGACCCAGTGTTTTTTCACTGAGATTCCAATTTCCAATTCCTACTGGAGAATATCTAGTTACATACTCTGTGCCTCATCTGTTCATGCCTATCCATGCTCAGTGAGGAACAATTACCCAACAGCCAAACACACAGGCAAATAAAAAGGAGTCTACTTTCCAGACGAATTTCCCAGGATCGCTACCTAGGAGAAGTGTCAAACACTTCTCCACTTCAATCATTTTCAAAACTTTTAACGAATCTTCTTTTAAACAAATAATGCCATTAGCATGGATGCTATGCAAATGAAATGCAGGGCCTGTATTTGTTTGACTTCCTTGAAATTGTTTCAGAAACCTGATCACATCAAATATTTTTCGGTTTATGCAAAACAGAACCTCTCAATACACTTTTTTTTTGGAAGAGTATGTAGCTTTTCATTTGCATGTTAGTCCCCAGTGGTGAATTTCTACTTTGGTTGTAGGCTGAACACATTTCCATGCCCGTACAGTATTTTGAAACTTTAATCATCAAGAAGCTGCTTTCATAAAGTTGCCAAGGTCTTTAAGAGTGTGAACTTGAATGACATTAGAGGTGACTGGGTGCTGGAGCTCAGCACCTGCTGGCACCCCAGCAACCTGTCTCTCCATGGGGACACCATGTGGGTCTTTACAGAGCGCCTTCATACTATCCTTGCTCATGACCTGATGTCAGGGTCATGCTGGAGAACTCAGGGACAAGACTGTCACTGCTGCCGGCCAAGGTCTTTCTCATCCAGGTATCACACGCTGCTTTTCCCCGGCTTGGAGAGCTGGCCCGACAGTCCCGTGCTCTCACTGTCAGTGAGCAGTGTGGTGGCTTGAGAGCACTAGGCATGATCACACTCACTGTAGCATCGACTCTTTTTTTTTTTTCTTAATTGTCCTGAGATCCTAGAAAGGAAACAAGCGTCTGTGCTGACAGAGGAGCTCAGCGTGAACTCTCATTTTTCACATGGAGCTAATTAAAAACTGAAATTAGTTAAATATGGAAATGACACTTGCAAGCACTTTAGTAGAATTCTGGCAAAGTCCCTCTGGAGTGCTGTGACATCACCTGCTGCTTCGAAACTCCCCGACTGAATTTCACAGCTAAAAGGCTGAGCGAAGGGAAAGTTATTATTGAGATTTTGGATTCAGAATGTCTCTGTAAAACTCCAAATTACATTTCACGGCTGGCCTTCGAGTGGTTGGCGATAGAGAACACAGGCCAATGGAGGGGGCCACGGACAATGTTTCCGGCAAGTGTGAGCTCCAATTACCATCTTTAGGGGTGGTTCTGTGGGGGGCAGACGTCTGATCATTAGAAGGCTCTGGTGTATTTCTCCAGGAGTCTGACTCCAGGTGATGAACACAAACACATACATTCCAACAAAGGGCCTGGACTCACAGATGGGATGGGATGTGATGGGCTTGATGACGAAAACTGGGCAGGATACTGAAAGGTAACAAGATACTCTTTGATGGATTCTCCTTATAGGTGTGCCTGACGATCAATATTATGCATTCATGCACATGAATGTATATGTGCATTTCTATGTGCATATAGGTGCGCATGCACGCGTGTTTGTATGCAGTGCATATGTAAGCATGAATGTACATATATATGTGCATGTAAGTGCGCATATAAGTCCACACATGCACAAACACATGCTAAGTGCGTACATACACATGGGTGCATAAATGCAGCATGTATGTGTATATGTAAATCTTACATGTATGTATACACATGTATGTATGTGTGCATGTCTGTGGGTATGAGTGCATATGTGTGCGTGCATGTATGTGTATATATCTATATATACACAGTGCATATGCATGTGTATATGCACATGTATTGTACATACGCATATGTGTATATGTATGAATGACGGTGTATATATGCATGCATATATATTTGCATTTCTCTCTCTCTCTATGTTTTACAGGTTATTTTATAGTTTTTACACATTCACTGTGATGACCCGTCACAAAGCAGGATGATCCAACAGCTTGAGAACGGTCTTCCTTTCAAATTCCTGGGAGAATAAAGAGCCTTCCAAATGGACAACAAGGAAGATGGACGTTCCTGCTTTGGTGGAAACAGCACTAACCAGGATGCACTGTCCCTTCCCCTCTTTTCAGGCAGGACCAGTAGTGTGGGCTCAAGGGCAAATGATGGTGTTTGTCTATATCTGCATACAATTTAATTAAACCCTGCAGGACGGATGGCCCTGGATTCCAGGCAGAGCATTTGGGAAGTTCAGCCACTCTCCATACAACTGGAATGTTGTGATTTTATTGTCTCCCCGCCACCCAGCCACCCCATCCATATGCCCTTGAGGCATTCCCTCCCCTGGCCCCTGGCCATGACCCAGGCCGTCCTGCATCCTGCCTGGGCAGGCTGGCCCTGTTCCGGGAGTTGGCTGGCGGGGAGCCGCAGGGCCCCGGCTGCCAGAAAGCCTTCCCTGGCTGCTCCCTGGCACGTCTTCCCATCCCACCCGGCTCTGTGAGTCCAAGGCCTGGAAATCATCTCAGCTTACCCAGCTGGATGGGCGGAATGCTGCAGCCGTACCATCAGGCTGGCTTATTTTTATTGAATTGTGAATATCCAATTTCAAAGCAATTCAAATGAATTTGCCCAAGGCCTTGGATCAGCGTGGCTGCTGACGCTCTCTGCAGCAGGGTTTCGAAGTTCATATTTCTAAACAAAGGCAAGATTACAGAAGCTTTCCTTGTCAGGACCAGCGCCTCTAAAGAACCCTCTCTACCAACTCTATTAGGCCACAAGCCGACAGCAGCAGCGACAGCTGTGGGCTAATCCATGTCCAGCGCGCTTCTGTGAAATGTGGTGCCCACTTCTTCCACTGATTAAAGGAAGGCAGGGGAGTGGTGTGGGGTGTCTAACAGGACGCGAAAGGGCCGGGGACAGGAAGGTGGGTGCCTGCAGCTTTGCTTAGAGAATGCAGGCTGCACAGATGAAGATGACCTCCGACCAAGGCCCGGGCCTCAGAGATGACATCAATCCTGCAGAAATGCGGGGACAATCCTAAACTTGTTCTGTACCCATGGCACCACCCATGATGGCTGAAAATAAGAGCAAAGCACCCAAATGGCACAGATTCTCTAAGTGCTGAGATGCTAAGACCTCCTTCTCCCACCCCCACAATTCTGTCTTCTCCCCCCCCCACCCCCATTTTATTCTAATCATGTGACACACATGCCTGGAAGACAGTGGACAATGCACAAAGCAAAACCAAACTCGAGGAGTTAGGCAGAAGAATGGTGCAGAATGATGCGCCTTCTGAGACAAAGTCAGACACAGTCTCTCCTGGCTGAGAGTGGCCGGGTGGCCGGACTATCACAGATAGAAGGTGCTCTGGTGTCTTTCTGGGACCCACGCAGGACTTGGCACTCATTGAAAACTATTTAAGAAGCCTTGGGACAAAACCAATTTAATAACTATCGATGTTCACAATCAGTCAACTCTTCCCCACAGGGGCTAAATCAAGACTCAGAGCAGAGAATAAATTGGGATATGGAGACACTAGAAGACACCAGACAGCCAGTGACATGGAGTGGGGCTCCTCTCTATTCTTGCTCAGAGGTGCGCCCCAGCTCAGCTGGCCATCAGGGGGCACTTAATATCTGTGGGATGAATGGAGACATAAACATAGCTCTATGTGCGTTATGCCCCTCGAGGTGGGGTAGGGGTTTAAGAGTCAGAAAGACCCCCGATAGGACCATTTCATCATTACATGGCATTGGATGAACCTTCTCCGAGGCTCAGTTTTCCCATGTGCAAAATGTGTTGGCTAACAGCACCCACTCCCTGAGAGAGTCTTGAAGATCTCACAGGAAAATGACCAAAAAGAGCCCATTGCTATTTAGAAGGAGTAGATCAGAATAGAATGTCTTCATTTCCATGCATTCAAACAGGGCAAATCAGGACTCTGTGCCTTGCTCATTTGTGACCACATTTGCATTATTCTATGGAGACTGCCTATGAAAAGGGAAAAACAATATGCAGGGGAGCTTCTTTTAGGGTAAAATTGTTGAGTCCTTCACCTGCCCAAAGTAGCTGGCATTGGGGTATCTCCTGCGAACCTCGAGTGCCCAGCAGAAACAAGGGAGTCAAGATTTTCTTTTCAGGATCACTTCTAGAGACTCAGATACAGAGAAAAGACACTGAAAGGAAAACAAAGGAGATAGCAGAAGAGAAACCAAACTTGCCAAGTTAGAAGGAAAGGCAGGACGTAGAAGTCAAGAATCTAATGGCCGGAGGAGCCTGAGGGCGCTGGGTAGATGCTTCTGGGAAACCAAAGGAAAGAATAGCCACTCACAGGTCATTCCTCTTTAGTGCACAACCCAGTCCGTTTAAAATCATTAGCTGCTTTAAGCAAACAGTGCTGCTGGTGAGTTATCCAGGAGACGTTTTTAATTATAAGCTGAAAAAAGTCATTCTGTAGCCCTGAAACCAGTGCCCTCATGCCTAAGGAGTGCTGTTTAATATTTATACATCTAAAGAGGGTTTGCCCTTCCAGACATAGAAAATCATTAGGAAGCCTTCTCAGGAGGATACAACTTTGGTCAAGGTCACATACAAATCTGAACTTGGAATTTCAGCCAAGGCTTACCAGTAGGGGCGCCACAAACCGGTCATTCCTCTCTCAACTTTATTTCTAAGTTATCAGTTTTTAAATGGAGGAAAGGAACAAAAACATGCTTGTGAGACACTCCTCAGCCTATAAAAGTACAAGAAACTTCTCTTCCTTGTCCCTTGTCTATTGAACGGAGCCTTTCTGATTTTCCTCTTTGCTTCCAGCACAGCAAACGAATGGGTGAAACAAGGAAAGTGCACTCAAAGAAATAGCATGTAACAGTTCTAAGTTTGGCACATCACCTCTCTAACGAGAGCAGGCAGAGGAAATATTCCCTCAAAGCTGTGAGCATGGAAGGAGGTAACCTGGATGCTGGCCAAACACACGCAGTCTCTTAGCAACTTCTGAAGTTCAGAAAAGCCAGTCTTGCACTCGTGGAAGCCAGGTGGTGGGGATTCCATCCTCCCCACCTAGGAATCACTGCAAGGCACATTCAGGAGGAGACCGCGGTCATCGTCATGGGCTATAATCCAAGTCTTGAAAAGCAAGTGGCTATCAGAGGACAAATGACTCTCGAGGGAACCAAAGAATGAAGCCCCAAACCCAAATCCATCAAACCATGGTAACTAGGAAGGGTAAAACATCATGACTGAAAAATCCCTTGTAGGAACACAATGGATCGCACACCGTCCCCCCGAAAAAGCATCTGCGTAGCTTCTCTCTGAGTAAAGGGGGACAGGAGTCAGTCACTAGTTCAAGACCTTCTGTCTAAAAGCCAGGGTTTCTGACTGTGCTTTGTAGACAGAGATCTTTTTGAGAACTCATCTCTAGAGAACAGGAGGACTCAAAATACCCATTCAAGAAGTCTGGGGAATTCTCTTGTAGCCCTTAGTCCAGTCTTTGGTAGCTAAGTGATGACTATGTATTTGGGTAAAGCAGGTTGAAATGATTTTGGCCAGTCAGCTCACCTATATTCTCAACATTGCCCCCCAACTGCAATGCTAACTGTCAGTTCTCACAACCTGATATCTGACCACCCTTCGCCCAGCCCTGAAGCCCTATGGATCCTATCCGCCAGAGAACCTGTACGTAATTGTCACATGAGCAGAAGCAAATGCCCCTCTCTGTCAACATCAAGATCCAGCGCTGGTCACCTGTACTTCCCCTGCGCCTTATCTTAGTCAATGAAATGACTAGGTGAAGTGTGTCATTTCAAATGAACCAAAGGGAGTTCTCTTTAAGCTACTCCTTTCCTCCAACACCTATTATCCGTAAAACATCATTCAATGACAAAATCGGAAAGTTTATTAAATCTAATTGTATGGCTTCTCACTTTTTCATTACCTCAGAGAGAATAGTTTAGGAAGCATCTAGAACTTCCAGCATCATGCAGCCCAGTTCCACTACGAATTACAGGAACAGGAAGATCTCTCTTGATGCCTCTATTTCCAGAGGCTGACCCAGGACACTGTGCAGAAGAGAACGCAAACTAATCAAATCGACGGAGTCATGTCTGGTGTCTGCCTCCTCCACTGGAAATTCAGCCTTTGATCAGCAACCAAACCTGAAACATCTCTCCCATTTGCTCCCCTCTCGGCCAGCCCTGTTCTGGTCCTACTTTTATTCACATTCTCTGATTTCTGGACTTTGAAATCACTTCCTTGGTTCTTACTGCCTGCCTCTAGTCCTGACCTATTCATGTCATTTGGCACAAGACTGCCAGATTGTTCCATGCCATTCTCTACATAGAACCCTCAGCAAAGTTTCACATTACTTAAGAATAAAATGCAACACAAAACCCATTAATTCAGAGAGACAGATGCACCACATATTCATTGCAGCATTATTTACAACAGCCAAGAGCTGGAAACAACCTAAGTGCCCATCAACATATGAGTGGATAAAGAAAATATTGTGTATATACAGAATGGAATACTAAACAGCTATGAAAAAGATGAAAGCCTGCCATTTGCAGACACCTGCATGGACCTACAGGGCATGATGCTTGTCGAGATCAGCCGGCAGGAGAAAGACATATGATAGCACTCACATATGTTCTGTAGAGAAACCAAGCAAACTAAATCATAAATAGATTCTTAGTCAATAAAAGCAAATCAGGAGTAGCAGGAAGAGTAGGGTAAATGGGTGGAGGGGATCAACTGTATAGTGAAGGAAGAAATGAAATGACGGTGGTGAATTTAATGCATACAGCTGTGCACGTATTACGTTACACACATTAAATCTCGATGTTCTAATGCAATGGTTCATGAATAGAAATAATTTAAGAAAATAAAAGGAAAACAAAACCCAATGAAATCAAATCCAAAGACACATTGTGTGGCTTGAAATGTTCTTTGTCGTGTGTTCCTTCTCTTCAGATCTATCCCCACAAAGACCTCAGCTCCCTGTAACATTTGTGGATCACTGTTAATGATAGAGTTCCCACAATACCATGCTTTGCTAGGTTTTAGTCACAGCACTTGCTGATCTTCCTTCTGAAATGTTCTTCTCCCACTTTGTCCTTCTGCCAAGCTCCTACGCACTCCTTCCAGCTAGAAGTCAAAGGGACCTCCTCTCTGAAGTGTGCCCTGATACCTTCAGAAAAAGTCCTCCTTTCTCTCTCTCCACTCACTTCCTATGGGGAGCACAGATCTGACCTCCGTTGTCTTGTGTTAGAAGTGACGGGTCACTCATCTGCTTTCTCTCTGTGCGGGATGGGGATCTCTTGGAGAGCAGAGACCTAGGTCACCCATGTCCGCATCACCCAAGGTCTCGGCACTTAGAGGGGAGGAGTCCAGAAAAGTTTGCTGAATAAAAGACAGAGTCCATTCAGAAATGACTCACACTTGAGAATGAGCCTTAAAATGAAAATATCAATGCAGGTATGAATCTACTCTCCTGACACGTATGTAGTATTGCAAACTTATGAAAGCTTAATAGCAAAATCGAAACAATAAATAAAATACTGACTAGGAGAATCTTTCATCTGAACATTCTCAGCTGCCAGACTTGCTCTATTTTCAAAACTCAGGACTTCCTCCTCTCTCCTATCTATCCCATTCTTTCTAGGGATTCGGGGACAGGGGCCTGACTAGAAGTCACCTCCTCCCTCGGCCTAGGGCTCGGCCAATCTGCATGTGTAGACACTCTATGATCACAGACCTGGAGTTGTGTATCAATAAAAGACCTAAGAACAGAGGGAAATCCAAATTCTTTATTACTCCAGGCTCTTATTTTCCTGGAAACACTCATTTCCTCATGAAAAAAAAGGGAATAAAAAGCTCACAAGACTATGTTAAAGCAAAGGCTTAGAAAATATTTTTGAAACATTTGGAAGCAATTTCTATTCACAAATTATCTCTATTCACAAAATGAAAAGGCAAATTATGTGAGCTGGATACATTGAGAGAGAGAAGAAATCAGACTTAATGCAGGGAGCAGAGAAACGAAAGGGAGAAAGGAAAAGTGAGAAAGACAAGTTCTTCTTGCCTTTCCAGAGTAAGTGGAATTTTTCCAACATTGAAAATGTAGTCTTTCCTATGAATGCCACAGACAATTCCAAGACGCTGGTGGGCGGTTCATTTCTACAGAGGACAGCAGAAAACATTTGCACTAAACAAAGGCCCTCTATCACCCAACAGTGTGAGTGCTGGGGTCAGCAAGCATGAGACGGTCAAAGGGACGGAAGAAGCTAATATGGCAAGAGGAAGTGACAGGAGACGGCATGAAAACCCAACCCACATCACCAGTGGATGACGAAATGGCAGGAAGAACCATGATGCCACTCTCTTCTTAGTGACATTGACATACAAAGGCCCTTTCAGCAGCCACTACTGAAAAATGATGGGAATAGTTATGGTACTCAGGGAACCCTTGATTCTTGGGAGGCTGACTCCATTGATGAGTGATCCAGAGACTTCAGCTTCGGGGTGAAGGCAAGAAACGTGTCGATGAACATCCTAATGGGGGCCTCGTGTCTTTCTCTATGCCATCAAAATTAAACAGCCACACATCTCATTCAAAAGTGATTTGTGGACCACATGCTGTAAGAGACGCACTGGGCACAGCGGAAGTGGGACAAGTTGAGGATACATGTGATCCTAAATACAATCAGCAGAGCACAGCTGAAGAACTCAGATGGCTTCTCATGACTTATCATGAATTGCCCAAAGCAAATGAGTGCGCCACGCCAAAGATGGCAGTCATTTTTTTAGGATATGCCAGGGCACGTTAACTGGTCTCTTATTTAGTCTTCACAAGATCTCTGCAAGGGTGGCCATCACTGCCCTCCTTTTAGAAGGCTAATCTGAAGCTCACGGAGGTTTAAAGGAGAATCCCATTCAAACCAGGTCTGAGCAGCTCCATACCCACAT
The DNA here is from genome assembly GCA_004363575.1 of Solenodon paradoxus. Taxonomy (NCBI): domain Eukaryota; kingdom Metazoa; phylum Chordata; class Mammalia; order Eulipotyphla; family Solenodontidae; genus Solenodon; species Solenodon paradoxus. The sequence continues at coordinate 86,284 of RJWH01003809.1, read as the reverse complement.
TCTTGTTGCCTCATTCCCCTGCTTCTCAAATTGACCATGAATTATCTCTACTTCCTTTTCCTTGAGCAAAACAAGGAAAGGCTCCTCCAGCTGGTTCAGGATAAAGCAACTGAAGAAATCTGGAGGGACAGAAGAAATTGCTAAGTGCTCACGGTAGGTAGTAAGACACACGGATAGGGAACCTGCCAGAAGCACTAATGCTGCCTGACGACTACTGAACACTCACTTTAGATCCATGGTTGTGCACAAATCTGTACATGCACCACCTACTTTCATCTTTGCAGCAACTCTTAAGATGGGTGTGCTCATCATAACCATGTTATAGACAAGACACTGTCTCAGTGAGGTTAGGTAACCTACTCAAAGACACACAGCTTTGTATGAATGTCTTTGAGCAGGTTGAGAAGAATTCCATTCTGTTTTGACTCTGGAGGGTCTGTGGGGAGCCACCCAGCAATCTTCCTCCTTTGTTTCCCATTGGGAAGATGCTTGGGGCTTACAGCTTCATTAATCTAAGACATCGAGGTCAACAGGTAATAAACATGGCTTCTGAGTGTGGGCTCCATACCATCTTTGTCCCACGGGCAGTGGAACTCAGCTGGCCTGACTCTGAGATACTCCTCCTCTTATTATTTTAAGCCAATGATTTTGTTTGCCTCTCCGCTCCTGCATCCGCAAAGTGGGAGTCATGAAACAATACGAACATGAAAATATAAGCACTTCTAAGATGTTGGAGGAGATAATGAGAGAGCTGTTACATGTGGGAAGAAAAAGTAAGTCTAAACATCATAAGGCAGATAAAGGAATGGAATGACAGGAGGTTAGAAATGAGGACCTTAGGGATTGTCCATGGGGGGCCACAGAGCATTATGGTTAAAGCAAGGATGCCATGTTGAGGCAGCTCTTGGCTGTGTGACCCGGGAAAACATGACTTAACATCTCTAAGCCTCAGTTTTCTACAGAATGGACATAAAAATATTCCAACTCCAAAGAGCTGTCATGAGGAGGACAGGAGATGATGGCAGCAAAGTCTAGTGACTTTCGCAGGTGAGAGCTCACAGAGGCCACGGTTGCTAAGAGGCAGAAATCGAGGCCCTAGGAAGATAACTGCTTATCCACGGAGGCCCAGCGAGTTACCAGGGAAAGAAAGAAAGAGACCCAGATCTCTTGATCTCCAGTTCAGACTGCTTCTCCCAGGCTTTGCAGCCTTGGACAAGTTATTTCAAGTTGTTAGACTTAGGCGTGTCCTGGTGGCAGAAGGTTGGGCACAGTCCACGTCCCTCCCAAGCACACACCCAGATGAACAACTAAATAAAGTGCTTCACCTCTCTCTCCCTTTCTTCCTGCCTCTGCTCACCTTCACTCCTGTCTGTACCTTTCCTTTTAAAAAAAAAAAAAAAGAGTTGCTAGACTCAGTCTTCCCATCTGTTGAATGGGCAGTGTTCTTACCTCGACTACTAAGGCAGGAATAAAGTGAATGATTCAAGCAAAGACCTCGATCTCAAGCACTGATAGTGCTTGCCTCTGAATGTTAGCTGCTCTAATGACTCCCTTCCTTCTGATTTGAAAGACAGCAGATTTTATCCCCAGGAAGAAGGATGATGGACATGTGAGGACGCTTGCCTCGAGGCTGTGTGTTGATTCAGAAAACCGGTGGGAGACAAGCGGCGCAGAAAGGAAGCAGCTGTGTGGTGGACGCCTCCCAAGCTAAAGAAAGCCCCCCAGGAGAAATCACCTCTAGGGACTCTCATCTCCCAAAAGTCAGACTTCTTGAAGGCACGGCTGCTGGAATAGGTACCTTAGCTCTCCATGTGGAATTAGTTCCCTTTCAGATTCTAGAAGCTTCTGCCGCCTCAAATCAGAAGCGCTTGATGCCAGTTCTCCATAAAGTGCTGATACTGTGGGAAGAGTCCTGTACCTGGAGCCCACCGACCTGGATGCCAGCCCCAGACTTGCTACGTACGATCTGTAAGCCCTGGACAGGGTCCTTCCCCACCAGAGGCCATGTCTGCCTCTGTCACGGGTAGGAAATAATACCTGTTGCCTGCCCCCCAGAATCCTTAGGCGCTACCCAAAGTTTGCTAGCTCGTCACCATCATTTCCTGCACTGCCTGCCCCCAGTCCGGAGGAAATGAAAAGCACCTGCAATTGCCTTTACGAAGCCAAATTTCCGGCCACGGCCTGGTGGCCTCGTGGTCTAGTACACTTTAGAGCAGTCCCACAGGCATCCCAAGGTCTGAGGTTCAAAACCTAGGACTGGGGAAGAAGGATGGGGGACAACCAATGTGAACAACTCAATAAAAATAAAGTGCTACTTCCTCCTCTCTCTTCCTGCTTGCCTGTCTGCTTACTTGCCGTCATTCCCGCCTGTACCTATCCTTTAGAGAAAAAAAAAGCCAAACTTGAGGTCTTCCGGGAAGAGGAAGCGGTCCTCTTTTCCACTTGTGGACCTACCGCTGGAGAGGACGAGAGCCAGGCACTGGATGACCGCATGTGGCCATGAAAGCAATTGTTCTGTGGTGAGGGGTATCGTTGACAGGACTGTTTAGCCAAAGCAGAGTGAGTGAAATAGGGGCGACTGCCCCAGTCCACACAGGCCAAGGCCTCCCGGGACCGAACGGGCAGGAGGGTGGAGTGGGGGCAGCCCTTTGCCTCATGCGTCTGCACATCAGAAGCACCCTTTCTTTTACTCCGCCCAGTCCCTGGGGTTCTGGGAAGGGAACCACGATCACCCACAAGACAGGGCAGGAATGGGGGGGCAGCAGCAGACCCTCCCCCACCCCAAGCCCTCCGCTGCTTGGGCCTCAAAGGCAGCACCTCTGGTTCTCCACACGTCAGTGGCCTTCAGTCCGGAAACCCTTCTACTCCCTGTTACCATGAAGAGAGATTTTCCCACTGACGGGAACAAAAAGGATGAAATAAGATACTCGGGCTCATGGTTCTGCATCTGAGTCAGAGGAAACCATCCTGCCCAGCACAGAATGAAGTGTTTTATTTGTGTGTCTAGGGCGGCAAAGAAAGCATTGAAGGAAAAAAACATTTTTTTTGAAAGCTTTCGGATAGATGGGTCGACTGTCTAGCCTCACTGGGTATTATGAACAGCTAACTTATAATCCCAGAGATGAAGGTGGCTGTGGTGATGATGCAAAATGTGGTCAGGCTGCATGGGGTTGAGATACGCCCATCACTGAGCGAGTCTGTGATGAGGAGGAAGTCCTCTAATCGTCTCCTGTCTCAGTCTCCTCTTCTGTGAGACAGAGACCAGGCTAGCTCCCACCTCACATGGTGGTAGACAGATGATGTGAGAAGATCTATAGGAACTGCTTATCATGAAGTGAATGTTCCAAAATATTTGCTACCACCATTACTAGTCAGAGCCTATGAAAATTTCAGAGAAATCCCATCCTAGGTTGAGTTGTCCGGATGCCAAAGATGGTGAAGTCCTAACTTCAGTATGTGTGACTGTGACTTGATTTGGAAGTAGATTTCTTTGCAAATAATCAAATTCAGATGAGCAGATTAGGTTGGGCCCTAATCCAACAGACTGCTAGTCTCATAAAAAGGGGAATTTTGGTCAGAGTGACCAACGCACATAGGGAGATCACCACATGATGCTTTGAGTTGTGTTCCACATAAGCCCGGGAACAGTCAGAAGCTAGAAGAGGGGTTTGGAATAGTAGAGGTGATGTCTGGAGCAACATCGGCCATCTGTGACAATGAAGCAGCAAAACCTTGTGGGGGAAATAACTAATGCTGGATGTATCACTGAGCAGCATTAACAATGACAGTTACTGCTAACTGACGCTAGCTGTGTGAGAAAAAGAGATCTTTGTAGCTACCTTTTAATTGAAACAACTTTGATTTACACTGATGTGCATTTTTTAAGCCACTGTTAAGAGTTTTCATGGTTGGTTGTTTCAGCTAACTTGTAGCTGAATGCATCCCTAATGAAGCACTGTCTTTGCACATCATTCTGACAGGATTTAGAGTCCCTTCCTCACATTCAGTTTTCAAGCTTCATTAGTTTTTATCAGAGTTCCTCCTGGCTGCTTCCAGTCTGACATGGAAGACAGTCCAAGGAAATGTGTCCTTTTTTAGCTCTCAGGATAAGGTGAGTTGACCAGTGTTTGCGAGATAGGAGCCATTCTGTTTTCTCCTTTCTTGGTTGCATTTTCATTAAAGGGGAGTGTAAAGACTTGCAGGAAGTGGAAATACATGAGGTCAAAGTCACCAGACGCCTATTATAAACCGATGACAGTACATGTACTGGCGAAAATGAAGACTCTGGAGCAGACTAGACTCATGTTTTGAATCCCAACCCCCAACCACTCTTAGTGTGTGACTGTGGACAAGGTACTTAACTCTCTGATGCCCCCTTCATTAGGGGAGATGGACTCACTGGAAAGATTAGATCTCATGTGGAGAAGGATGCTTCTGCACATAGCAGGATCTTAATGAATGGTTGGTCTTACTGCCCTTTCTATGGAGAGAAAAACCAATGGTGATACTTGGGTAAAGATCAATATTCAAGGATGATTTTCATGACATCTCTTCAACTGAACTCCCTTTTCATAGGGCTAAGTTGACGGGTTCATTCACATGACTTCTCGGAATGTTCTACCACAGCTTGCTTCTGTAAAAGGGACTGAGGACTTTTGAGTGTGAAAAATGGCACCAAGAAGAGTAAGTGACACGGAGCCAGAGATGACCCACACAGGTCAACATATACGTCTGAGCACTTATTTTAGTTCCTGTGGTAAAGGAGACAAATGTAGACAAAGACAGGGGATTATAAAATCAACTGAACAGGATTTCTCAATCTTAGCGCGATGGACACCTTGGGTTGGACGATTCTCCACTGAAAGGGGCTGTCCTAGACACTGCAAGCTGTTCAGCAGCATCTCTGGACTCTCCTCACTAGAAGTCAGCAGTATTCCCCAGTTTTGATACCAACAATTCTCCAGACATTGCCAAAGGTTCCCAGAATGGTGTGGGATCTGAATTAGAGCAAAGGCCTTAGAGCCTGGCTGTACCAGAGACTCTCACTGGGTGAGTCTCACTTGGGTCCATTGAAAAATGGTCCCCAGTGTACTATGACCCTTCATAAGGTCCAAAGTGGCAAGAAAGGACAGGAAATCATTGTGCACATCATGGAGACCTGACCACTGCATTCAGGAGCAGAGGAGAGGGGGTGACTGATTACTACAGCCAGACCATAGAGCAAGGAGTGGGAATTCTGGGGCTACTGCATCACTTAGTGACAAGGACCTCTTCAAGTCAAGTCAGTTTAATGGGCAGACTATTTTATATTCTGCACAAGGCCGGAGAGGGTTCCGATCTATCCTTTCCAAATAAAGTGCTGTAGCAGCCAAAGGGAGGTGGTATGAAAATAAAGGGGAGTCAGAGGATGATTTCAAACCCGTTTTCTGGTCACACCCCCAACCTGAGGCCTTGGTTCCTATGACATGGGAGTGTTTGCCAAGCCCCCTCCTCATTTCACACACATCGTCCGTAAGAGATCTGTTCATGACAGGGCTGTGGAGCAGGAGGGTTTGCATTGAACTTTCATTCTCAATTACTCCCAATCATTTTTGAAGAGTTTTGCCTTCCTATCCCTCATCATCATGTACTTATAAAAATGCAGTCTCTGTAAGAGTTGCTACTCATTCTCTTCTCTCAGGCTCTTTTTGGGAACCCTGGGTTTGGAGATTAAAAAACACTGTTCTCAAAGACTCTGTTGTATATACCATGAGGCACTGAAGAGGGCAAAGCTTGAGGGAAAGCCTCCTCTGCATGAAAATATTCACACACATTATTTCATTATACACTTGAGAAATGACAAGTTGGTTTGTAAGAATAGTGTAAGATGTTCTCTTACAATTTTACCCCTGGTTAAGAGCCTGTTCACTCTTGTCCAAACTCCACTTTAAACTTCTCTTGAATGTCTTACAGCTCTTATCCAATCTTTGAATCCCAAGAGCAGGTTCTTTTATATTTTAGAGAGGCTTTCAGAGTCTTGCTTTGGCTATAGGAATGCTAGCAGACGGCAGTGCCATACTGTTCTGTGATTACTCCAACCTGTGAAGCTGACTCAACTCAACCGCCATTTCTAAAACGCTCCACATTTCTGGTAGAGCTGGGGGCTTGATGGGAATGCACAGCTAACCATCACACAAGACAGGCCATCTAATAAGCCCAGGAAATGTTCCTCTCATGGGGGCCTGGGGAACCTTGGGGAGGACTCTGCCAGCCTGGGGGCTGGGCTTATGAAAGCATCCTGGTGGTGCCTCTCTCATGGGCTGATGTGGAGAGGTTAAGGGTCTGTGGTTGGTCTTAACTCAACTGGGCTTGGAAATGGTTCATGACGTAAGGACTCCCTACAGGCCTGCACCGTGGCATAGGGTCAAAATCTGGACAGAACTGAGCTGACTGGTTTCATGTTTGTCCTCAGCTCTGGCTCCCCAACAGCAGAAAGAGGCTAGAAGAGGGGAGAAGAAGGATAAAGAGGAAAAAAGAAAGCACAGAGACATAATTATCTACTGAATTTAGGATCATCTGCACAGTCAATTCAGATAACACAAAGCAAAGTGCCGCTGGGGCCTAAATTATCTTGGTTAGTTTGGAAGCTAATTCTAAAATTCCCCAGGTAAGCATGCTGTTTTATGCTTTACTTTGGGAACCTAGAATCTGAGAAGGTATTTCATGCACTTCAGTCAAATGTTAAAGCATAGAAAATAAATCGAGACTTCAGTGTGGTGCAGAGACAGGGCGGAGGAGGAGGGCAAAGGCGCCTTCCCTGGTGCCTGGCCCTCCCTGCCGAGATCCATAAACCCATAACCAACTTCATCCATCTCACCCTTCAGCCTGGGTACAGTGAGTCAGCTTCATTTGCAGAAACACAGGCAGCTGCATTAGAGTCGAAACCTGCTCATACAGTGAATATGTAGCAGATTTATCATAATTTCAAACCTGCCTCTAAGCAGCTGATCAAAGGCAAGTTTCTTCTTTGAAGATTTTCATTTGTAAGCTTCACTGCCCCCAAATCCAAAAGGGCATGGGTGGGAACTCCCAGGACCATGGCCTGCATTTGTGAGGAAAGTGCCTTCGAGTCCTGGAGCGTGTTTTTCCATTTATATGTGAGTCTGCTGAGTTTCAGCACAGATCTCGATGCCTGGTTCTTTTTTTTTTTTTTTTTTTTTGGATCACAAAATCTGCACCGCATCGAAGTGCTCTGTTAGGGGAGAAATTTGTTAGCCTTTAGAGTTTCATTTTTAACCCAATTCTGCTCTTCTTTTTCTCCACAGACTTTCATACAAAATCCAGAGTGAATGCCTCAGAAGGGGTCTGGACAGGTTTTATTGGATCAAAGGGCCCTCTCATAATAAAGAAACCGCACAGAGATTTACGGAGTGCATTAAAAAAGAATGGCTTCTCGCCAGCCCTGGTGGAATTATACACCAATAAAAGATGTTTTGGCCAACGATGCTTTTAGAAAAGTGAGTGGTGATTTAAAGACGGTGGGTGAATTTTTAATTTTTTAGATCTCCATATTCTTGGCACTATTTCTCTAGGGATCCAGGTTAGAGAGCTGGAAAACTGATGAGCTATTTCTGATTTTTTTCATCTTCATAGTTAACACCATAGTCAAATCTATCACAAATCTTTTCTTCTTTCGAAGAAGAAATCTCTCTAGAGTCGCTCTGTTTCTCTCTATCCACAGCCCCCTCCTGTATTTTGCACCCTCAGCCACACCCTCCGATTACTGTCTAAGCTTTAGATAACTCTTCCTATCACCTGCCCCATTTTCAAGCCTATCCTGAATCCTCAATCAATTAGCAAATAAATATTTATGGAGTCGCTACTAGGTAACTGACATGCTATCATGTCGTAGTTTTATTATATTACACTCTCGCTTATGAACTTAAAGCACCTCCCCACTGCAAATTAATCAAATGAAACCTCCTGCCAGATTTCTAGGCCATTTATCATCAAGTCCTACTCTATTCACCTTCCATTTTCCACCGCTCGTTAGCAGGAGAATTCCTCCTTTCTCCTCACCTCCTATGAATCATGGTCCCTCATCTCCCCTGATGGTGGTTTCTCAGCTCATTCTTAGTTCTACTTCTATTCATCCCCGTAGGACTACACTGGCCTAGTGCTTCCTCCAGCCTTTCAGCCTCAACTCCTCCAGCCCTTGGGTTCTTCCTCCTTTGAACCTAATAGCCTAATTCCTAAATTGTAATCAAGCATCTCTGGGTGTTTTCTCTTGTATAGGCTGACCAAATGTATTGTTTCCCAACTGACTTGTGGTTTTCATATAAATGTCAACTGTATCCCGTTTTCAATAATCCAGGCCCATCTTTAATGTGGGACAAAAGGGGCACTTGAGTTTCCCCAGGCCCAGTCTGTATAGGGGTCTCAAAGCAGCTGTCCCTTTTGTCTAGTGTCAATAAACATGGCTGGGCAGTGCTGACTGCAGCAGGCCTCGGCTGCTAGTGCTGTTCCCGCCCACTGTGAGGACGCAGGAGCCGCATGGAAGAGGATTCCTCTCCCACCACATGCACACCTATTTCTTCAAAGGGAGCAGAAAACCCTAGCTTGGTCGAGCCAGTATAAGTATTATAGGGGCTATTTCTGGAACTGTGGGAGATATTGAGCATCTCTGGCACTAGGCTGGTTTAAGCAGTGTGTGCTCTAGACAGGACATTTAGAGTGGGGCTCATAGGGGATCCAAATTTGGTTTTTGCCTAAGGGACCGAAATTCTTGCACAGGCCATTTGTGCGCAGTCCTGCTGGACCACGCGTTGTTACTATGTGATCACTGATGGGCACTGAGGAGGCAGGCCTTAACCTGCCGCTGCTCCTGCCGGATTGCTCCACCTCTTCCCCTCCGCTTAGTCATGAGCAGAATCCCGTCCTGTTTTTGCCATCCCAACGTCCCGTTTTTATTTCAAGGAAATAAGGTCAGCTTACTCTTGGATGAATTAACAAAGCACAACTGTAATAAAAAAAATCAACATCTACTTTAAACTTGACATAGAAACACTATGAAAAGGCATCACATTATAACTCTTTTCAACTGAGACAAACAAGGCTGAAGACACTGAATCGCCTTGCCTCCAAAAAACTCAGTTAAGGGTTAGATCTGGAACTTAGCTTTCAAAACCAAATTTGGGGCTTTTTCATTGGATGGTGCCACTCATGTCCAGTTGGCCCTTAAAATGAGGATGGACTTAAAATCGGGCTTTCTGACCCAGGTGAACAAAAGAGAAAGGAGGACTTTTTCTGAAGATATCAGGGCACACTTCAGAGAGGAGGTGCCCTTTGACTTCTGGCTGGAAGGAGTGCATAGGAGCTTGTCAGAAGGACAAAGTGGGAAGCGTAAAAGTTTACTGAATCACTGTTTGGGTCAAGAAGAAAGAGGTAGGGGATTCTCCATTGATAATGCGTGAAACAAAACAAACAAACCTGTATCAAACTGATATCAAACTGATAATCAAGTCTCTGCATTCCTATGTCCGAGTCCTAAAACCTTTTCAAATAGCTACTGGAACTCAATTATGCAGGCCACAGAGTCTCCTTGGCCACTAAGAGGCAGAGTAGCACAAATCAGTGTCTTGACTATAAAATATCCCAGTCTTAAGAATGGGGACTGTTTGGACTTTCCCATCTTAGCAAAAACACCAATGAAGAGCTGCGTGTGCTTCAAATTAAACAATCACACTTGTTGGATCTTCAGAAAGACATATGCTGGTGAGCAGACATGGGTAGAAATAAACCTGCAAGGCCACTCCACCCTACAAAAACCATGCCAGGGCCCCGTCCCCGGCTTCGGCCAGGCTTCAGCCGGGCTTCAGCCGACACCCAGGTGGAACTCCACTCAAATTGCAGCTCATTAGCCTGGACGAATGGAAGTTTAAGGGAAAGTGTGTAGTAAACAATGGTAATCCTGACTTAAGCGGGAGAAAGCGACCTTTCTCCCTTGCCTCAAACAAGTCGCTGTTTCAGGCTGCGCGCACCTGTCTAACTATTATCAGTTAATACGACCGCGGGTAAAGGATGCAGCTGTGGCCCTCGACCGGGCTTCACAGTCAGGCAGAACATAATCCCTCATGTAATGAAAAACCTATTTCTATTTCTGAGGCCTCACTACTCTTCATACTGAAGAGCCTTGTGCCTGTCACACATTTATTGAAGCTTATTACTCATCTAGGCAGCAGGGCCCAGTTAGTATTTGGAATTATATTTTAAATCACAATTTTTCTGTTATTTATTTTAGGATTCCCAGGCTCGGGTGAAAGCATGTCAGTGTTACTCCTCATGTGTTTTCAAAGGCATTCAATCCCCAAATCAGAACTCCTTTCTGTGCAGAGAGCCTGTATGCGTATGTGGGAAACCTGCAGCAAGGCAGCCTGGAGCCCCAGCCTCCGGCACGGCTGTTTGGTTTGGGGGGCAGTTCTCCGGGCCCCCGTGCGGCATTATCACAATCTCTCCCAGCGGCTCTCAGCCCCCTCCCACACCGCGATGTTGGCTTTGGCTTTCGGAGAAAAATGTATAGAGTCTCTCAGGATGCCGGGGACGGGCCTGCGAACAGATGGGCTGACGCTTTAGGTTAGTGGGAAACTCAGTGGAAAATCAGAGCGGGCTTATTCTAAGTCAGGATTTTCTGAACTAACCACAAAGCTCGAGCTTACGTTTATTCGCAGGAGCAGAGGTGAATATGTACTTCTTTGCTGTTCTTTGGAAGCGAGCGGACACGAAATCTCCCAGCTATTCACCTGGTCACTTTTTCCCTTTATATTGTCAGGAAAAAGAGCTGTGCATACATGCACGTGTGCATCGACACATCCCTGTCTATATCTCACATACACTACTGTTACTCAAAGGAATGCCTTCCGATCATCTTCCTCTCGTGTTTTCTTGCTTTCTCTTCTGATACGTATTTTCTTCTCTGCTCAAGAAACAGTCATTGCCATTAGGATCCCCATCCCACTTGGCCTATGACGTGAATGAAGATCCCTTCTGGTATTCCCGCGATTCACCCCTAGAGACTTTTCATGTCCAGCGTCTCTTCATTTCCACGGAGAGACTCCAGACCAGCCCTTCCAACAAGGTGTCCCCTGGCCCCCGGCTGAACATCCGCCCAGGTGAGTGAGGACATGAGGGAGGACAGTAAGCCAAGAGCCACTAGTGTTCACACAGGGCACTTTTCTATTGCTAGTGTTGGTTTGGTTTGGTTTGGCAATGCCTGGGAGACAGACGTGGCCAAGTTTTTGGTGAGGAGTGAGGCAGCCGCTGCAGGATGAAGGATGACCTGCGGGGGGTGTGACTGCCAAATGAGCAAGGGTGCGAGGCCATGCAAGTGGGAGAAGAGTTCAGACTTGGCTTTCGTGTGATCTTTGTGTCTTTGTGCTTTGACAGCATTCTCCTGGGGCGGGGTACACAGCATGTTTAATAAATGCCTTAGTCATAGCAGCAGGACAGACGACTCTTTTTCTTCCTTCCAGATAAATACAGTCACGGATATTTCAGCCGGGCCCACTCCACTCTCCAGTTTGCCTCTGACATTAAAATAAGCCATCGGTATTTCACTACAATTCACATAGCACGGCTGGGTCAGCCGACCTTTCCGAAAGGCTTAATTCCTGTCAGTCGTGAAGAGAAGAATAAAATACCACGCGATCAGCATCCACATGCCCACAAAAGAAAGAGACATTCCTTCTAGACAGGCCAGCACCAAGCGCCCTGAGGCAGCTCTTTCGCCACCATCATCTTCACCTGCAGAACTGAGGTGGCAGAGGGGGCTAGGGGTTGGGGGGTGAGCATGAGCTGGAAGAAGCCGAAATGGGCAGATGAGTACGTTTTTAAAAAGCCTAAAATTAACTTAACTGTAATGTATGGATGTTCATTTACAAAAATTAAAGTTGACAGAGTAGGGAAAAATCTGAACTTGTCCCAAGGGCAATTCAGAGTAGAATCCGTAGCAGTGAGGGAGGAAAGAAGACACAGCGACATCTTTATTTGGGCCACTGTAAACACAACTCTAGATAAATAGGACCAGAAATTGGTTTCCTTAAAAATCAGAATTTACCTGTCAAAACATTTCATTCAAATATGAGCATATTAAAAAGGGTTTCGGACCAGAAGACTCGGGGCGGGGTCTATGGGAGAAATGGTGCCTGGATACATGTGCATGTTCCCCAAATAGAGGGGCTGAGCTCCTTTCTTTTCTCTCCAAATCCCCCTCCAGCGCACCCCTCCCCCGGCCAGGACCTGGGCAGGCTCTGAGTTGACATCAGTCTGTGTCCTGCCCTGCACTAGACCTACAGGATTAGGAGTCAGGACATTTTCTAAAAATGCTGGAAGTTCTCGAAATGCTTTGAATTTGATTTGGAACTAAAACTGGGGGGAAACTGAATCTTCCTTTATACTATGAAGATAAAAGCAAAATAAAGCCAAGAAAGGCACCAGGGAAGAATAATTCTCTTGTTCCATGTCAATTTTTGATCGAGTGAAAAGGAGTTTTAAGAGCATGCTCTTGTTTGATTAAAAAACATACAATTGCCCCCTGACTTTGAGGGCCATTCCAAAGACAACACACCTGAAGACACTTTTTTTTTCTTTTTTATCAGAGAGGAAGGAAGGAAGGGAAAAGAAGAAGAGGCATTTAAGGAAGGAGGGATGGAAGAGGAAGAAGCAGCATCTTTATACATTTTAGTTGTTCATTTTGGCTTTTTTCACCCCAGCCCTGGTGTTGAACCCCGGTCCTTGGATTCCAGGGTCCCACCTGGTCCGCACATTAGCATCTCAGCTGCCTGAGCCACAACGGTGTCCCCGAAAGTGATTTCTAACTCCCAACATTCAGTGCTCGCCCAGCAACCAACATACACATTCGCTCTTTCCATCTCTTACATCATTCTCCGCGGTACAGACTATAGCAGAATTACATAGATATCAATTAGACACAACAGAAGATCAACCAACCTTAGTGGGAAGTGATTTTGCAGGAGGTGGTAGAGTTAGAAGCTCCCTCCCTTCATACCCTGTATTTGAAATTTAGATTGATGGCCATCATTAGGCACATTACTCTCATCTATTAGCCAAGAGCCTGCCGTGCCTACAAATTCAATTTCCTTTATCATGGTAGCTTTCTGGTTTATTTGGATGAATGTTGAGTTGTCCACCGTTATTTATCTAAGCAGTTCATGGGGGAACCAGAAGTTTAATGATGTAAGATGAGCTGGTGAAACAGCACCTCCAAGCAATTCTCAAGGATTGCTTTACATCTCATTACTGGGCTTGGACTTATTGGTTCAAGAAATTGTGTGGAAGATTATGTGTAACTTGGTGTGCTGGGTGTCATTTTTCCCTAGACTTGTGTCTTCTAATTGTGCCGTGTTTTACCCTGCTTGATGAACGGCATTTCATAGTTTGCATTGCTAGTTAATGTCTCTAATTACTCTATTCACAGCTTCTTAGTAATACTTGTACTTCTTAATTCCTTCTGCTTTTTTTTTTTTTTTTTAGGAAAAGTTGCAGGCAGGAATGACAGGGAGTAGAGACAGGCAGGAAGAAAGAGGAGAAGCATCATTTTATTTAGTTGTTCATCTTGATTGTTTACCCTGGCCCTGGGGGCGCAAACCTAGGCCCTTAGGACGCATGTCGCCTATACCAGCTGGAGGTGGCTGACCTAACCACTGCTCTACCCATAAAGCAATTTCAAATAAAAACAACTTAAGAGTCCGAGACCGAATTAACTGTAGCATACAATGTGACTGGCTAATCACTGCCCTAAATAAAATGACTTGCCCAATGAAACAACAAAACAATTACAATAAATTTAATAACATTTAATTAATGTAAAATGAATAATGCATAAACTTAATGCTCAAAGCTGTAAGATTATCTTCCCCCCATGGTGGGGAGTAGGGAGAAGAGTCTTTAAGCCACCATTCTCTCGATATTCCAGAAGTCTACACATTTATTAAAAGGAAGTTTAAATACATGTCTTCAAACTTAGATAATACTCCAGAACCTTTCCCTGTGGATCCTAAGCAAGTCTCGTCTAAACTTCATTAACGGGAGTCAGGAACGCTCCGGGTGTAATATCAGTAAGCATTCTGATGGGATTGCATCATCACTGCAAAGGCAAAAAAGCAAGGCGATCTGCCTTTCTTGTGTGAAGATTGGAATCCCTCAGGGGAGTACAGAACAGGTTAGCACAAATCTCCGCAAGAATGGCCTAACTCCACTGAAATCCATCCCAAGGGAAGGCTCTTCCATAGCCACTGAGACCAAGTCACGATGAAGGAGAAGCTGACATCAGAGGTCAGGATCATTCTTCCTCTCATCCACAGCTCAGCATTTTTTGACAACAACAAACAACAACAAAAACAGTTTTGAAAGAAGACACGTCTTAGGTCTTACAAACTTGTTTCTCTTTCCAAGAAGGCAGGACAATGGTTTCTTCAGCAAAGCTCTTTCCTTATCCACATGTATCTTAGGACAGTTTCATTTTCTGAAACATCCTACCATCTAATTCTTCATTTAAGTTTAGAAACTGATCATGTACCAATGAAATTAGTGACCCATCCCATGTATCATCTCTTTTCTTTATTATAATAACAAATATATTAATATCGTGGGTGGACCATTCGCTCTTCTCAAGCAGAAGGATCTTATTAGGAGACAACAATTGAATAAACTATTTGATGAGGAAAAAAAAAATCCCAATCAAAAATCCTGGACATCTATTCTTCACTGCACAAATACAAATTTTCAAGAGAGGAATGTTTTTTCAGGGAGGGACACAAGAAGTCTGGTTTAAGGCGACCTTCAGCGAAAGACGAATGTTCTAAAAGTTTGCTTTTGGGTCAAGCTTCTGCAGTGCGAGGCTGGAGCGAAAGGGCATTTCAGAGCACAGAAGATTCTGTACGACTTGTGTACACAGACCTAATTCACCATATAATAGTTCTTTTCTCTCCTCGGAGTCTTGTAGCGATTGCTTTCATTTCTTCGAGCATCCTCATTTACAGGGAAGCAGCCAGCAGACTTTCAGATTTATGCCATTATTTGCTTCTTCACCTTGAACTCCAACTAAATCCTGCCACACTTTTGTAAAGCGAGTGCCAAATGGTGGCTGTGTGCCAGACTTCAACACTTCCCAGTCGCACTCAGCTGGCTCTGTCCCTTTCAGGGAGTCGCAGACTCCTCCAGAAGGCTTAAATGTGGTGCTTACACAGAGCCCCCTCACTGTTCCTTCGCTGAGATGCTCTCAACTTGGAGATGCAGTTTGAGAAAGGAGGTAACGACAACAGCGAGGAGAGATTTCCCTTTGTGGAGCGGGTGGTGAGTGAAACTAGGGGTCAGGGAGTGTGGGTACTTGCCCCAAATGATCCAGCACAGCCCTTTACCTCCTCAGTATTCAGTAACTCAACACATACTGACTACTACATACTGACTACTAGGTATGTGAGCTCAGTAAGTCAGCTAGTCTGCGTCTACTTCCTTCCAGAACCACAAAACGCAATGGATAAGGGCTAAGAAACTATGCTACACACACACACGGATAAATGCTAAGAAGCAATGCCCCAGTTTAACTTATCACCTTTTTTTTTCTCCCCTTGGGGATACATACAACAGTGATCCTTCTCTTACTGGATGATTATTCCACATGAAGAAAAGTATGCCTGTATTATTTCAATGAACACCTGAAACATCCTCACAAGTAGGGGCTATTTCTCTCCCCTCCTTTTATTTGCAAGTAGAAATCTAGGTGTAGAGAGCTTCACTAGCAAGTCCCTAAAACATGGATTTTAGATATACATCATTTCAGCCTAGGTCTTTCTGACACTGAAGCCCCTATGTATGCTTTCCATGGCACCAAGTGACTTCTTTTCTAATTATCAAGGGAACGCAAGAACCATTAAATTCTTGTCACAGGTTGGACATAGAATGAACTCCATATTACGGTACGTTAGAATCTGGGCCCAGAATCCAAAAGCATAAGTACAAATCAAGCACAAATATACATACGAATAAAAGACCTAAGAAATAGAGAATTCAGAAACTGAAGGGTCTGTGGGTTTAGTGACCACCCTAAGTGATCAGCCTAAGTGACTCCCTGCTTCCAGACTGTTGACAGCTGGCAAGATCATGGTTACAGAGGAAGTCGAGACAAAGGCCTGAACGGTCCATCAGGAGACAGATGGGTGGTGAAATCTCCATCCTCATTCACACTACATCTCCTCCACAAAGGTACCACGTCCTGGCTGGCAGAGGTACTGATGCCCTCTTTCCTTGTTGTGGTCTTGAGGAGAAAGTCCCTCCTCCCAGGTTTTGCATTAAGATGCCCTACAAGTCAGGACCAACAGTCGCGTCCTCACGCCCATTCCCATTTGCTCACAAGGAGTGACATTCCAGAACTTGGTTTCTGTCTTGGGAGGAAAGCAAAAGTGCCTTACCTCAGTAGAGGGACTCATGGATCTGAAGGTCCAACATAAAATGCAAATGGTGGCACCTGGCAGCGAGGTGACAGAGACCCAGCTAATGACTCAATTTGCTTTCTGTCCACTGACAGACCCTCTGAAATCAGTACGCGGTTATAAAATGGTAGCCACACTGCCAGAGACTCACCGGTGTGTAAGAGCTGAGAGAACTTTATGGTCTGGTGAAGGGCATCCTAGTACAGCCATTCGATAAAGACGCTGCAACTGACGTTGGAACCGATAACGCCCGTGGTTCCCTGACTTACTTGTGGGTCATTCTCTGTGTCTATGGCTAACTCTGAGGTTCCCCCACCTGGCCCCCGGAATTGGGCGGAAATGCTACTTGCTGGCTTGTTCAAACTCACTCATCAGCAGGTGCCCCTTTAGAAACAGGAGGTCAAGGAGAGTCTGGAGCTCCTACAGGAGGGGGCGTTCAGCCTCTTTCCTCAAACTCCAAGAGCTGTGAGTCTGAACGACAGCGTCCACATTCCTCCTCGACTCTGTCCTTCCAGGAGGCCAGGGAAGTGTCCTGCTCTCATCATTTCCTGTCATTTTCTTTTTGTTTTCCCCCAACCTGCTGCTCTGCTCGTCGAGATGGGAGCACACAGATTCATCAGCAGGAGTCTCAACATAGCAATTTTCCAGTGTAGCATCTTTAAACACAATGTAGGCTTTTAGTTTCCATAGAAAATAATCTCTCATTGTTTTCACAAGAAACAGAAAGCACCCCAAATTACCACACTTGTAACATCCTGACATGTTGATGGCCTGCGTGCTTCCCAGATCAAAGTGAGAGTGGCAGAAGGCAGCGTGCTCCACAGCGCACTTAAAACACAGTCTTTCACATTTGGCAGGGATGACTGCAGTGGAAAAAAACCCCAACAAGGTGACTTTCTAATATATATGTATTTGAGTTTGGCAGAGATCTAAAGAGCTAAAAAAGAATTTCAGATGACATCAATGCTCTTATCTTTCTCCCTGCCACCCTCCCTGCCCCTCGCAAGCATGGGGAGAGGCTCTGACAGAAGCTGGGTGTATGTCACATGCACCTGATCAATGGACATCAGGGTTAGCATCTAGGTTATGCCAGGATGAACCCTTCCGTGGAGGCATGTCTTAGTCTTTCTAGGCTGACCGGGATTCACAGTCACACATCACCAGCATCTCTTCTTCCCTCATGTGGGGTAGCCCTGTAAGAACGGGAGTGCCCTCGTGGAAAACTAAATCTATTCAATTTTCGCCAGGGACAAGCCAGCCATGACACTATTCAATGGCCCGGCACTGTTACAACCTGGTGGAAAAGCTCTCTGCACAAGGGACCAGGGACGGAATCATCTGGAACAACAGACGAGTTTGCAGAGGTACCTACGGTAACCGAAGATGACGGATAGGTGAGTATTGTGGCAAAATTTTTAACAACTGCTCTGCACTTGTGAGCTGAAGAATTGTCCCAAGCAACCTACTGAATGTAAATTTTTTTTTTATCCTCTAGAGAGTTTCAAACTAAAGAGAAAGGTGGCTTGCTTGTTCTACTTTTTGGATGATGCCAGAAAGTCAGATGTAATGTCATTAATAACGTGGGACTGCCATGTGGCCATCCCTCCTTATTTGCGGGGTCCTGCACCTGAGGATGAAACTAACCTCAGACCTAAAATCTGTACTTTGTGGTTGGGTCTAGGGTATTGGTGTCTGTATTGAAAAAGTACAAGCTTGTTCTTCTCATTTGTCATCAAATAATAGAGCTATTTACAGTCTTTATATTGTATGAGATATTGTAAGTCAGTTAGAGATGATTTAAAGCAGAAATCAGGCAGGATGCATGCAGGCTGTCTGTATAGGTATATAAATATTATTCATGTTCCACTATTTTATAGAAGGGGCTTCTGAGGATCTGGGTCTTCACCAGGCTCCTGGAACCAATCCTCAGTGGACACTGAGGGACAACTGTATCAGAAAATGTCAATCTCCTCCACAGCGGACATAGAGAAGCACACTTAGCCCATTTGAAAGCAACAGTTTTGGTAACTGCAGAGACACTGAAAAGATATTCTCAGTAATAACATCAAACAGAGGTTGTTAAATTGTGTCCTGTGGACTGAATCCACTCTATCACCTGTTTGTGAATGCGTGTGCGTTAGTATGTTTTTTTGTTTTTTAAAAAGCGCATGAGCTCAGAAATAGTCTTAGGTTTTAAATGGTTGAAAAAGATCCAAAGAATAATGTTTCATCACACATGCAGATCCAAATTGCAGCATCCATAATTTAAGTCTCTAGGAATATTTGTCTACATGCAGGTTCTGCTGCTTTCAGATGACAATGAGAGAGATGACTCGTTGTGACCGATGCAGAAGGCATTAAACCCCAAATAGATATGATCCGGCTCTTCACAGAGAACGTCTGTCTGCTGACCCCTGGAAAAGGAGATACTTGGGAAAGGAGAAACAGGAGGACAAGCTTAAGTGACTGAAGAGGAGATATGGGTCTCTCCGTTGGGTTAGATGAAGATTCCACAAGGACAGGACAGAACTAGTCGAGGTGAGCCAATACTACAGAGGAGGTCGCTTGGTATTTAGAAGACAAGGCTGACTATAATTTTTAGGAGAGAGAAGTTCCAGGAACTTCTCTCTCTGCGCATCAGAACACCAAAGGTCTGGTGTTGGAACTGTACCTAACTCTTCGGTTCCAGCATCAACTCTCGTCAAATGAGCATAATCTGCCAATTTTGTCTTCTGCCAGAGCGTATGTTGGGGGACATGGCTTAAATAATTACATGAAAGCGCTTTAAAGAGAAAAGCTGACAGCTCTAAGCACAGAGAAGAGTATTGTTCTATACACCAGGAGGATAAAAACACATTCAACCTGGCATGAAACAGGTGAGAAACTCTATGTTGGCGACCTGATTCAGAAGCTTAGGGATCTAGAGGAGTTTCTGGCACCACAAACAATCAAAATAACTGAGCTGCCCAAAGGAGAAAAGACAGCTTCCCGAGACAGGCTGTGTTTCACAGCCAGGTTCTGCTGGACGAGCGCTCCCTCGGCGCTATCTGGGTCAGGGGCTGAGTGACGCACACGAAGGTCCCCCGTGGTCCCCGTGGCCTCAGTGGGATTTGCTGCAGGATAGTCTGCACATGGGGAGTTCAGCAGAGGAAGGACTGACGAAGAAGCACCGTTGCCCTCTCTCATCTATCATCCCTTCACCTATCGACCTATCATCCACCCATCTGTCCATCCGCCTTGTCCATCCATCCATCCATCCATCCATCCACTCATCCACACACACACCATCTATCCATCCACTCACCCATCATCCAATCCATCCATCCACCTACTCACTCACCCACCATTCCATCCACCCATCCATCCATCCATCCATTCATCCATCCATCCACTCACCCCCACACCAACTATCCATCCGTTCACCCACCCACCCACCCACCCACCATCTCATCCATCCATTCACCCCATCCAATCCATCCATCCACTTACTCACCCACCATTCCATCCACCCATCCATTCACCCACCCACTATCTCACCCATCATCCAATCTATATATCCACCTACTCACGCACCCACCATTCCATCCATCCATCCATCCATTCACCTACCCACCCACCATCTCATCCATCCATTCACCCACCATCCAACCCATCCATCTACCTACTCACACACCCACCATTCAATCCATCCATCCACCTATTCACTCACCCACCATTCCATCCATCCATCCATCCATCCATTCATCCACCCAGCTACCATACCATTCATCCATTCATCCATCCACCCACTCACTCACCATCCCATCCACCCATCCACTCATCATCCCATTCACCAATTCACCTATCCATCCACTCCTCACCCATCCATCCTAAGAGATCCCTGACCTCAGCTGTGTGAGCAAGAACTTGGAGATCTTTCCTGTGTTGGTAAAGGTTCACCTCTCCCAATGCGCATGAGAGTGGGCGCTACTCTGCTCTTCTACCCACCACAGGCTAGATCTAGAGAACTTGTCATGGTGCTGATCTAATCCCAAATTACTCATTTCCAGAAAGTCTTCTTTCAATGATGTTGAACATGCAAGGAAGACCATTTGACCTATTTGTCACACTTCCTGGCAGGCTTGAACCCAAGGTCTGTCCACAAATGACAAGGGGCTGATGTTTTAATTTCAGGACCTGTCATGTTCTAGTGAAACACACAGTCACATGTGAACTGTAATGAGCTCAGGTCTTAAAAGCTCTGGCCTCCATAACAGGAGGGCTTGAGCTTTGATGTTGCCGTTCTGTCCTTTCTGATGGCTTGTTTTCTAGGTGGGCACGATCACGGGTTGCTTGCAGCACTTCTCTCTGTGTTTGCAATGCACTTTTTCTGCCCCTGCAGCTCTGTAATTAATGATATACTGCTTTTCAACTTCAAAGTGATTTATACACATTAATTAATCTTCGCCATACTTCAGGGTTTCCGCATGTCAACAACCATCATGCTCCCATGTTGTTCTTAGGGAACCAAGGCCCAGACGGAAAACCGCTTTGCCAAGGCTAAGGAGAAAGGAATCACAGGGGTCGAGGGCGGCGCCGAAGATCTTGACCCCTCACCTGGCTTTCAGACCTGACGTAACCTCTGAACAGTAGCCAACAGCAGCCCTATTGCTACATGCACTGCCATTGCTGCCTGGTAAACTGGTCTGTTAACATTACTCATTTTGAGTCAAAAACTATTCTTCCGTACTCCAGGGTCAATGCATAATTTTACCTAAAGCATTCATAATAGGAAATGATGGATTATAAACTAATAAACCATCCTCAGATGCTCAGGTCCAGCTTCCAGGAGCCTCTAGACTGAGGATAAATATGCTTCCTAATCCATCATTTACAAGTTACACACCCGATTAAAACATTAAACTCTCACTATATGGTTTCCCATTTATATGCTCGTCCTCCAGAAAGCTATTATATTTTAACTATCAGGCTCAATAAATCAGGCAGCAGTCATCTATCTCTCTCCTGCAACTGGAGTAGGAGGCACATTGGGGACGGTATTGGCAGAGACCAGCATCGCCTCAGTTTCTATATCTGGACTCTCCAAGGTGCCTAACCAGCCCAGCAGAACTTGAGAAGTGAGCTCATGGACCCTTTTAGAAGTTTCTGACACAAAGCCCAACCATTCAGTGACCCTGAAGGCACCTTCAATCTGCTTCCACCGAGCCACCAACACAGTTGCCTGGGGAAGCACACTAAACTACCCCTACCGACACAAGATCCTTCTCCGGTGACAAAAGGTGCAATAGATGACTTTCCCCTCCTCCAAATTAACTCACGACTCCATCCTCCACCAAGAAGCGAGAAGCAGACGAGACTTCAAAGTGCATGGGCATCAGAGGTCAGTCTCCATGCAGAGCTGGGGTGTAGAGCACACAGGTTTTATCAAAGCCCCAGATAAACATGGCACCCTTGCCTAGAGTGTCAATTTTCTCATTTTGGAGGACTTGCCTGAGATAGGCAACTGGTAAGGTATGTAAAAACTTATTTTTCCATATTAAGATGCACATAGTGATATTACGGGAGAGAGTGGAAAAATGCACTTAAGACGTTTGACTAGTAATGACCTGCCTTGGGGTGCCCAGTCCCCTCCTTTGCATCAAGCAAGCTTGGACAGAATGGTCTGGGCAGCTCTGGCACTGAGCCTTCTCTGGCTGCAGCCATGCTGGCTACCTGAGGATGAAGTGTGGGAACCTCAGCGGAGGAGAGGGCGGGCGCCCGTGGGGAGAAGGAACAAATGAGAGGTACCTTTTGCCTTTATAACTTGCAGATGGGAGGGGTTGAAGCATAAGTGTTGAGAACCGTTTCGGAGTTGGCCTCTATCCTCTGGTGTTTTATAGGTTTTCTTTGCAACGTGGAACAGCCAAACTGAGAGGCTGTCAGAGTTGCCCTGACTCCAAGCCTGATCCATCAAGTGTTTCAAATAAACTTGAACAAACGTCACCATGGCCTCTGCCTGGCCAAGAGATCTGCCACTGGCAAGCTCTGTTGACAGAGCAGCAGAAACGGGGCTCTCTGTTGGGGCCAGGAGCTGCGAGCAGGCTTTGTGTCCAGCCCAGAATGCTCAGATGCACGTGGCACCCTGCCCTGGAGCTGTTGGCATCTGCTGCTTTCCACAGCTACGTGACTACAGCCCACGGAGGCCAACCGGCATCCCTGGCACTGGAAGAGAGGAATCCAGACAACTTCACCAACGTGCTACCCTAAGTCATACCCTGAGCTCCCAGAGGCACAGCTGGCCTGGGAGGAAAAGTTGATTCAGATTGAGTAACACAGGGGAGGAGAGAGCTGAGTCCAAGGGAACAAAGGCAAAGGGGGAATGTGGGAATGGCCCATGGTGTCTGTCTAGGAGATGTGATTCTATACCAAGACCTGCTTGCACGCTCCTGTTTCTGTTCCTCAACCCCAAGAAACCACAAGCTACTTTGACTTTCCTTCAAATAAGAGGTTCTCGGGCATGCCGATCACTATTCTTGGTCTGCTCCATTCTTGGCTACTGGTAACCAATGCTGATGAATTTCAGAGCACGGGGTTGAAATCCAAAGATACAGTAGAGGAGAAGGCTACTTTGGGAGCGAGGGATGGGTTTGCAGGAACGACCATTTTCAGCTCCTCTCCAAGAAAGAGGACTGTAAGCATGCTTAATTTCACTTCTGATAAATGCCATTTAGAATCATGAAGGAGAAACTCATCAGATTTCAATGGATTTCAGGAGAGGAAAAATCACTCCCATCCATCATTCATTTTTCCCCTTCCTTCAGGACGCAACAAGCAAACGGTGGCGACGACAGAGGGCCTCCACATTCACAAGAGCACGGCCACGCCCCACCGGTGGCCCAGCCCAGGTGGCCCAGCTGTCCGGACTCACCTATGAAGTACGCCAGCAGGATGGCCAGGAGCAGCGCCGCGGCGATGGCGGACAGGGCGGCGCATTTCCAGCTGCAGTATTTGGAAGGCTTCTTCAGCTTGAAGGCCTTCCGGGAGAAGGTGTTCCGGGGCAGCAGGCGGGGCGGTGGCGTGTAAACGGTTCCGGAGGTCAAAGGGTACCCCGGAGAGTTGCTGCTGAACAAGGGGGTGCTTCCCGAGGAGGTCTTGAAGAGAAAGTGCCTGCAGGGAGAAGGGAAGAGGGTCAGGGCCTGGGCTTCGGCTGCTGTCTTTCAAGTCTGCTAACTGACGCCACCCTTCCAGCGTCCCACCATGTTGTAGAAAAAGGGATGAACATTACATCTGATGGTGACAGGCATTCAGTCCTAAGCTCCCATTACTGTATCCGTTTCACAGAGACATCCAGATTTTTATCTTCCACAAGGGTTCCGCAAAGTCTTAAAAGCAAACATGGGAATCGAGTTACTGTGTGGCACTCACAGGTGGTGATGACACCAAGCACTCTCACACAGTAGATACCGACTGTGTAAAGACACTGGAAATATCCTCTCACCACCGCCGACCAATGGAACATTATGATGTCCCCATTTAAGAGAAGTAAGAGAAATCCGAGTTGGAGAAGTCAAGTAACTACTGGAGAAGTTGTCTTCTTCCTAAATGTTCCCCTCAACTATTTCTCTCCAGTCCCCCCTCCTACCCCATCCCTACTCTGAGACCTCTTCCCTGGGCCAGGCAGTCACGTTTTCTCTTCGGAAACATCTTTGCCTGTCAACTGAACGAGGCCATCGGGTGCCAGCGCTCTGGTCTGACAGCTGTCTCGGTGTCTACTGCGGACACCTAGTATAACCCATCCTTGAGGGTCAGGAATCTGTTACTCCAAGGGCCATGGACTATTTACGTCGATTTTCTCTTGTATGTGCCACCTCTAAGATTTCAGATGGGACCTGAATGTCGTGTTGAAGCGGTAGCTTCTTTATATGGTGGGCTTTAAAGCACGAGTTCGGCAGTCTAGAGTCTGAGCATCTGGAGGCTGGGGACTACGTCTGACTTTGTACCTTGCTCATCTTTAAGTTCCTTGTGCCCAACTCAAGCTCAGCCTGCAGAGGACAATGTACTGAAAGAAAGTATGAATGAATGAACAAACGAATGAATGAACAGATGGATGGATGAATGAACGCGTGATGAGTTCCCTCATCATTCTGTGATTTAACTCAGTTTCAATTCTAAGGTTCCAAATATCACACAGACATTTCTTTTCTCTTCAAGTCTTCAGCAGTTGCCCCTATTTTTATGGACCACGTATCCTGTAGCAGTTATACTGATAGACACTCTGCTTTGCAATTAAACCTCCTATCAACCCTATGGAGCAGGTACTGTTACCACCCCAGTTTTACAAGAGAAAACTGAAGATCAGTGTTAGTTAGGGGTCACTGGGGTGCCAATTCTGATCTCCCGGAGTCAAAACCTCTAACTGGACCGAATACAGCACCACCCTGCATCTGCATGAGGGGGCAGCAGGCTTCATCACAAATAATTGTGTTTGGCTGCTTTCAGATAAAAAATGGGAAAGTGTTTTAATCCCAGACCAAGAGCAAAGGAACCCGAAACAATGGACAGTCACTCAGGACATGAGTATCTGATTAGTGAATCATCCCGCAGAGCTAACATTAAAACGTACAGCTGATATTTTCACTTTATTGGTACTATGCAACGATCTGATAAAGCCCAGGGGATTGGTTTCATAAACAAGACTTTGCATTCCTCGTCCAGGAGTTCCCTTCGAAAGCTCCAGATGAAAAAAGTCTTTTGGAAGGAGGCAGTAGCAGGGATAGTGTGTAAAGGCAGCTTTTTGGAGCAAGAGACTGGAATAGGAGAGCTGGCGTTGTCATTCCAGGACACAGAAGCTCCTTTCTGTTTCCCAACACTGTGCCTGAGACCTTCCATCTCCTCAGCTGTAAACTGGAGTGGGCACGGTCCTGGACCACATACCAGGACTCCAGTGGCCTGTGGAGCAGGTCACGTAGGGAAGGCACTTAACCAAAGGGTTTGTGCCTCCTAGTACAGCTCAGGGTATTCTGAGTTGCTTTTGTTATTCATTCTTCATGGTGATCGAAGGAGCCCAAAACAGGAGTTTTCATTTACACACACACCTGAAGAGCTCTCCAAATCAGTAAGTGACAGTCTGCCACTTTAATGGTTATGCTAGGACACGTGCACACCAGAATGCCAGGGTGTGGCCCACCTCTGGCCCTTGTTTGAGAACTACTTCCAGTTTATTTCTCCGACAATTCTCCAAGAGGGGGTGGTGACATCTGGAAATTAAACTGAAACACAGCCTCGGAGCACACTTGTCAATCCCGAGCATTTAAAAATATAGGAATACCAGTTCTCATGCCCACAGGGATCGATCCCCGGGGCTTAGCCATCACAGATATGATCGAAGTCTCCAGATCTCCATTTCTACCTTGAGGATCAGACCCACATTCCAGTTGAGAACTGGGCATCCCTTCTCTATTCTAGAGTTATGGTCAATAAGCTGCGAGCACACACAGACTCTTTTCCTTTCCTCCCCTGAATACACTCCTCTAGAACCGTTACTCCTGCTACCTGAGAAGCTGCTGTCATTTCCACCCGCTCCCTCCCCGCCACCCCCCACGATGGGTTAAGAAGTCCATTCATTTTGTTTTTGAGACCCTCTCCCCAATACGCCCCCTTCAGCCTGCCCGCCTTTCCCTCACAAACCACGAATGACATCACGCCCGGCAGAACCTTCAGTGTTTAAAAGAGGAAACCCCAAATTTAACAGGGGGCCAGACCTTTTACAACCTTTCACCTAGCTTTCTTCACTCTTGTCTCTAACTTGTGTTCCCAGCTCCGGTGAACTCCACATTTCAGCCTCCCCACCGGACAAATCTTTCCTTAAGCAGCTATTGACACCACATGCTTTTTGAAGGCTGGGCGATGCTCATTGTCTAGAATGGTTCTTCCCTTGCTCCCGACCCCACCCCGGCTCCCACAACTCCTGCACCCTCCAGCCACCTGCCGGGGAAGCCAACACCAGCCCTGCAGCCTCTCTTCCTTCTGCCTCCAGTCATGTGTGCACTCGAGAATCTATGCACTTGTGTAAATAGAGACACATACACATGCATAGAAATATATATGCAAATACATGTAGATTTTCATGTATCTTCACAAATACATACACAGATTCACATAGATACGCAGTATACACATATGCACCCAGACACACATATGCACAGATGAAGACATACACCATACAA
Organism: Solenodon paradoxus; assembly: GCA_004363575.1. Classification (NCBI taxonomy): domain Eukaryota; kingdom Metazoa; phylum Chordata; class Mammalia; order Eulipotyphla; family Solenodontidae; genus Solenodon; species Solenodon paradoxus. Next base: position 59,595 of record RJWH01003809.1, on the reverse strand, counting down.
ACACACAATGCACCCACATACACATACATACACGAATATAAACATATATGCACATAGGTGTATACACATATACACACAATTATATAGTTTTCCCTGGTATCTGAAAGCAGAGCGTTCCTATGAGTCTTTCATGAGCCAAAATGGATGAAGCAAAAGATGACAATTTATATAGAAGTGCTCGGTTAGAAAAACACAAATTCCTGACTTCCACCAGACTTCAACCTGGAGTCTGGGATGGATCCAGTAAGAAACTCTCTCTGTGATTTCTAACATATGTTCGCATTTAAGAAACTCTACCCTAATTGCTTTTGCACCTTTCAAATGTGTCTTACAAAGAACACATTAGATGGTTAGTGTATATATACACGTACAGGTACATATATACACACACACATTTTTATTTTAAGGAAAGGTGCAGGCAGGGATGAAGACAAGGAGGCAGACAGAAAGAGAGCGGCAGAAGGAGGACTTTATTTTTATTCACTTATTCACACCGGTGTTCTCCCCGAACTTGAACCTGGGACCTTGGGACGTATGTGGGGCTGCTTCCAGGGTACACTGGACCTCTGGTCCACAAGGGCATGCCCCCCAGTGAGGTGTTGTAAAATCTACAGCTTACATTTACTCTCTTTGGCAAAAAGATCTCTTTGTACAGCTTGCTAAGGTAAATGTGGCAAAATGATAGCAATTGATGAAATGAGGTGTTATTCTAACGTGGTATGAATATTCTTGCAGTTTTTCTGGTGTTTGAAAATGTTCATCATCACAAGTTGAAAAAAACTCAAGTGGATTCTCCCACGGAACGCAGTCCCAAGTGGCAGGAGAGAAAAATAAAGACAAGGAAAATGAACCAAGACCCACATGGTAATGGTCTGGCCAGATGGTCACTAGGAGGACCCAGACGTGTGCTGATTTGCTCCAGAACTGGCTATTAAGACAGCTTTTCTCCCTCGGGGCGTCTCAGTCTGCTCCAATGAATCATTTGTGAGGCCCCAACTGAACTTCTTCCCAGCGGTTGGTCAGGGAAGTGGCTCAGCTCAGGACTCCAGGCGTCAGCAAAACTGTGTCGTTTCCAAATGCACTTGACATTTTTCAAGCACAATTCAATTGCTCTCAGCATTGGCCACTTGTGTCTCTGAAAGGAAAGGCAAATGAGAGCCCCCCAAGTGCTGTCCTAGGAGAGTCTGCTAACACTCGAAGGGATGTAGGAAACCAGTCCTTGTCATCGCATGGAAAACACAGCCAGGCTCACACACCGCTTTCCCTTCCTCACTGCACGGGTTATGGCGATGGGAGTCAGCCCCAGCACACAGCCATGGGCCGGCTCGGGGTAGGGGCTCAGAGGGTGGCTGACGAATTGAGGAGGAAGTTGAAGGCAAGGTGGTTCCTCTTTGTCCTCTGCTCTGGACCTTGTCCCAGTGATTCTTCAAATATAGTGATGGTGACTTCATCTCTTTCTCTTATGTTTTGGTAAATATCACCACTCTTCCTGATGTGAAAACCAAACCACTGAAGGTATGTCTTTGCTTTTGAGAGCTTCACACCCAGTCTCTTGGCAGACCGACGTGAGAGCCTGTTTCTGGCCACCAAAAGAAGTCTGAAGACATTTGCTCTCATGACAAAAGGCAGAAAGTGAAGACAGCACTGGGTACTGGTGGTGCAGCTGCTGTCCCAGAGGAAAGATGTCTGGAGCAGGGAGGCAGGCCCCGCCAAGCTCCTTCCCCAGAAGGACTTTTGACAGGCGGTGTGATGCGTTTACTCTCCATTAGCGCTGTTCTGGGTTTCACACGTTCCTTGGTCTGATTTGGGAGATTATTTCTTGGGTCTCAGGATGTGCCAAAAGTTTTCCACTAATTAATGGTAATTACTTCTCTGCTCTATGCCACTTTGGTTTATGCACGGCTTGACAGAAATGGTCTACTTTCAGAGAGAGGGGCTACTTGCAATAGAAATGGGGTGCAGGCATGTACATGCGTGCAGACATGTGTGTACGGGAGGGAGGAAGAGAGGCTAACAATCATTCCCTCCTGCACTTCACATGACAGCAAAGACGTGGATGTCAAGCAGAATCTTGGCAAACCAGGCCTTTGCTTCAAATTGGCTTAGAAAATTAAGGGCATGCGTTTTCTCTGATTAAACAAGCATGGAAGATTTTCAGAAGTCTAACACACAAGAAACTCCTGCATAGCTTCCCTGAAAGAAGGACCCCATCAACTGAACATACTGTGACTTCTTATTTTATTCTTACAGCACAGGGGAGCCTGACTAACTTGGAGCTGTGGGAAGTGGTGTGGGCTCAGCTGCTGGAGGCTCCCACAAAAGACTGCTCTTCCTTTTTTTTTTTCTGAGTCAAGCACAAGTAAATGTACTCATTAACCGCAAACTCCACCAAAGACACAAACACATTCGTAAACTCCCTTAACACGAAGTAGCATTTTGCAGTGTGCAGCCAGTGGGATCCCAAGAGATGGCCTTTCTCTCGCCTGCAGGGTTGGTTTTATTCCCAGAGGGAAATCTCAGCAGGGCCTCCAAACAAAAAAGTGCTACACACAAAAATTGTTGTTTCTCCAGTCGAAGGTCAAGTTTTTGTGGCTGCCGGACTCTCTCAATCTGCATTCCACTCCCTCATTGCACTGCGCTCTCCCATTCCTGGGAAGACCGATGATGACTAACGAAGAAGAGTTTGCATTTGTGCATGAAGTCAGCCGCAGCAAATGTCCTCCTTGACACAGCGCAAAAGCCTTGAATGGTCTCTCACCTTATTTCTGAGTGCAAAACAGCAGCTCCAGTTATCAGGGAAGACAGGTGTTCGCCATAGTTCTGCAGAGAAAATTGACCTCCCCGTAAAAAACAAACAAACAAAACACTCAAAGTGACTCAGAGGTGCGGATGAAACTACTGACACGTAGCCCATTCATCTTTAAAAAGAGCTGTTCAGTTCAAACATGCAGTTGCTGAAATTTGATAAAACGTCAGAGAAGGGACAGGGGCAGAAATGTACCAGGAGAGGGATGTGCGGCAACCAGTGGAGGAGCCAGGAGTGCACTAGACAACCCGGCGGTGTCATCACATTGTGCTGGTCCCGGCCATGCCCTTTGAAGTACCCAGTTTATTGTCTCTAAAGGAGTAAGTTTAATAAAGAGGCAGCCCATAAAGGCTACTGTAGCATGTAAAGTTACTGTAATTAGGTTTTCAAGAGTTATAATAAAACATTTAGCTGTAGAGAGGTTAAATAACCAAGTCACTTTCTGGCATTGTTATTATGAGAAGGAGAGGTGGTGGTGGAGGGGAAATTCAATAGGAGGATGAGAGAGACAGAGAGACAGAGAGAGAGGGGAGAGGGAGAGAGAGAGGGAGAGAGAGGGGAGAGGAAGAGACACAGAGAGAGACAGAGAGAGACAGAGACAGAGACAGAGAGAGACAGAGACAGAGAGAGAGACACAGAGAGAGAGAGACAGAGACACAGACACAGAGAGACAGAGACAGAGAGAGAGAGGGGAGAGAGGAGAGCGCGCACGCGAGCTGGAAGAAGTAAGAGATAATGCAAAAGATCACTTTGGATACTGTACTGCTCACTGCTCAGCCTTTACATGAAGAGTAAAACTAAGCAATCTCTCAAGTGTTCTGAGATTATTTTGCTATTTGCAAATGTAAAGTGTACACCTTAACAAATATCAAGTACTTATATATAAACAACAGAGAGCAAGAGTCTACTATACTTTTGAGAGCTAGACGGGTAAACAATGTTTTGAGTTAGATTTTCCTCTTACAATGTATAAGTTCCTTTTTTATTATTACTATCATCATTATGAACCTAATTATTATTAGTATTTTAAAAGGAAAGGTGCAGGCGAAGGAAAGCGAGTAGGCAGGCAGGCAGGGAGAGAGAAGAGGAAGAAGCGCTTTATCTGTTTTACTCAGTGGGGCATCTTGGCTGTTGTCCCCGGCCCGGGACGTGAACCTGGAACCTGGGGACGCATGTGGACCGCGCTCAACCGCTACTCTATCAGGGCGTGTCTCATCGAAATATTTCAAGAACCCTCGGGTGCGACCACGCAGATATCATGAAGCCTGCAGATTCTGCACATGGACAGGCAGGGATTGGATGCCAGCACACTTACTTCGTGGGATAGCTGGTGCGATCAGGAGACCTTATCCACACGGAATGCTTAACAGTGAGCCGGAAGTGCGGGGAATGGTCAACAGTTGTAGTTATTAATCGCTTGAAGGCAGAAATCATGTATATCTTGCTTCTGACTAGATCTCCTTGACCTAGCTCAGTGCTCAATTCATTTAAACATTAATTCATTGAATAGGCTGCTCTAATTAGCACAGTGACTGACTCCAGGCCTGCAGACACCACTACCCCCTCAAAAATAATTTTACTGAGCAGGGAAGGCATTGGGCTAATACTACTGTGCTCGCCCTCTTCTTCTAGCTGGCAATTTATGCTCGGGGAGAGAAATGCACTGTTGCTTTTAAAATAGAGCGGTACACATGTGCTCTCGAAAACTGCTATTTCCCAAGTTTAAAAAAAGAAGCCAATCACCCAATTAGTATAATTAAAAGCCCATTTCATATCATGATTCCCTAAGCTTAGAAGCAAACCAATTCTGAGCCAAGGAAAAAGAGGTTTTCAAGGTTTCTGATCTTTGAACCCCTTAGATCATGGGGGAATTTGCACATGACACAAACAACAGGAAAATCCTCTATTTTGCCCTCTTCAAAATTCGCAGTCATACCAAAAATACTCACAGCTGGAATAATTAGCAACTCAATTTATTGCCTTCCGTTTTCTAAACAGAAGCTTCAGCTCCTGATATTTAAAGTGTCACACTGTGATATAGCATAGCATTTTTCATCATCAAAGTTTTTTTTTCTTTTTTTCCCCACCATGAAATGATACCAGACAAGGTCTCCAGAGGTCACTAAAGAAATCTGCTGTTTTGGAAGCAAACCCATTTTAGAGCCTTTGGGAGAAGATGAGGAGTCTTTTTGTTTGCTCCCCCGGCCCCCTGGAGTTGTTAACTTGTTGACTTTTTTTTCACGCTAATTGGTAGGAGTTTTGGTATATTAAAGGAAAAAAAAAAAAAAAAAAGACTGACTTTGAACTCGACCTTGAATTCACCAGACACTCTATCTAATACGGGAGTGCAGAGACAGCGTTTTCAAATAGACTTGCATTTATGTTCACTGGCAGCCAAGGTAGATGAAGAAAGAACATACCCCATCAGATACAATCAATGAGCAGAGTGATTAGTCCCATCGTGTTTATTGTCTGCACCATCAGACTCTTCGAGCTGGAAGGGACCTTAGGGCATGTCCTTTTATCATATTCTGCTTCCTGCTGTCACCTTATTGTATGTGTTTGTCTTGTCTCCCAGTCCAATGACAAGCTTCTCTAAGGCAGGAACTCTACCTTTTGCTTCTTTATCCCTCTCTGTGTTCATCACAGGTGCTCCCCAATGTCTGTCGAGTGAGTATACAGGTTGATGGGGGGTAACAGGTACATTTCCTGGAGTCTGGACACCTGCACTCAAATCTCAGCTCCACGGGGAGATGTATGATGTTGGGAAAAGTCAATTAATCTCTCTTGGTCTCAGATGTGTCCTTGAGTCTAAAAAGCGGGAATACAGCATTACCCACCTGGCAGCTGGGGGGCGCCATGCCACATGCCTCTCTAGACTTTACTGTGATTCTTCTCCTTCCTTCTCACCTGATCCATCAGTTTCCTCTGCCTCCAGCAATATGCTCCTCTTCTTACCACTGCACACCTCTCACCCTGCTGCACAAGCGACTGCTAAACCATCTCTTGTTTCTGCTGTGGCCCTTATATTCATCATCTGCACAGAAGGCCATTGTTGTCTACCAATACCCGTCAAACCATATTACTCTCCTGTTCAAAATCTTCCAATTCCTTGATTCCTAGAAGTAATCCAGCCCCTCTTCATGGCCCGCAAAGCTAGGCCCGTCATGGCCTAGGCTCACCTCGTTCTCGCCCCCACATCCCTGTTTCTCAGGCCTCCGCGTTACTTTTAGCTGCCCCTCAGAAGCACCCAGCTTCTCCCCCTTGTAGGTATTCACACTGTGTCTCCACAGTCTGGAAACTTCTTAACTCAGAACTTCACATGGTTCCTCCTTATCTGGTCTTTTAAGTTTTCTCTCAAAGCTCACTTGCTCAGAAAGTTTTCCTTGATCAGCCATTTCATTATGCAGCCAAGGCTGCAGTCTGGGGATCACCCACCTCCAGCAGCTGACTGTGGAGGAAGTGGGTGATGGCATTGCTACCAAGATCAGCCTAGTCATCGAGTTCACGTGAATCCCTATGAGTAGCTCTCTCATTCAACCGTTTGCTTACTGTCTGCTTCCTACAATGCAGGGACTTTCCTCGAGGGCCCAGATTTAGTCTTCCTGGCCACTGAATGCCCAGCACCCAGAAAAGAGCCAGCACAGGTTTTCTACCCAGTTAAATTTTGCTTTAAGGAAAGGTACAGACAGGAATAAAGGCAAGTAAGCAGGCAGGAAGAGAGAGGAGGAAGAAGGATGTTTTTATTTTACTTTTATTTAGTTGTTCACATTGGTTGTTTCCCCTGGACCCAGTACGTGAACCCAGGGCTATGTGGCCTGTGCTCCTTTGGAGCTGACTGACCTAACCACTACTCCACTAGGGTGCACCCCCAATTAATTTTTAGTAAATGAATTCAAGCATGGACCAATGAAGATCTTGAAAAGTTGATTTCATACTACCTGTAGGAAGTGATGAACATAAAAAGTTTTCTTTCTGCTTTCAATGTATTGCTGCTATTTATTCAGCCTGTAGTATTTTCTAAAGGAGGCCCCATCACTCTGGTTTTCCAGATTTTGGCAAACAACCCCATGTCCTTATCATGCCCACGCATGGTTATTTAAATCCTTTGCGAAATCTGTATCTTTCTTGTCTAAGAAGCGTGTTTTAGGAGCGTCTCATTTTCTTGGTCTTTTAAGTTGGAAGTTTCCTCAACTTCTCTGTCATTCGATTATTTCCATCATGTCGATTATTTCCACTGAGAACACACAATGGCTTTTAAAAAATAGTGGGATTCTGCATTTTTGATTCATTTCTCAGATTCTACTTAGTGATACTGTGTATTCTGCAGCCTGGCCCACCTTTCCACAGTAACCCAACGGTGCATATATTCAGGCATTAATTTACACTAATCTCAGGGCCAGTTCTTGGTTTGTAACCAGGAGCTCAGAGATAATCTTCCTTTAAGTCTGGAAGAATTTTTGGAAAATGTACTTGCTTCTTATCTGTCATTTTTCTGCCCACCAACAGAGCAGTTTATCTTCATAGGGTTGGTATCTCTGCAAATGTGAAGATTTCATGGTGCATTTTCTCTTCCAAATCACTTTTAAAAGAGTATGATGAGAATGGTTTTCATCTCAGAAAAATCCTATGTTTATCCTCCTTCACCCCGAAAAGAATCCATTTCTCTTTCTCTTTTTTTTCCCTCCTACCTCTGTAACCAAGGTGTCCTGGCAGATACACTTTTCTTTATCTTTGGGGTTTTAACAATTTCAGGACAGTCTGAAGTACTGCAATGGTGAACCTGGAAGGCACTATAAAAAACACCAGGACCTGAGGTTTGCTTAATATGGGTCTTTTGAAACATTTCTTTATGAGGGTGAAATTCACATCACATAAAAAGAACTATTTTAAAGTGTTCATTTCAGTGATCTTTAGTGCATTCACAGGGTTGGACACGAACCAGTGCTGTTTTATTCCAAAACATTTTCATCACCCCTCAGGAAAACTCTGCACCCATAAAGCAGCACTTTCCATTCTCCTGTTCTCTCATCCCAACTCCTGGGAACCACTCATCTGATTTCTGTCTCTATGGATTTGTCAATCCTGGATATTTTATATCCATGGGATTATATACTGTGTTACCTTTCATGCCTGATTTCTTTCACTGAGCAGAACATTCTCAAGTTTATCTCTTTTCTCATACTTGTGAGTGCCACGCACTTTTTTTGTGGCTGAATACTATTCCATTACATGGATGAACCCTCTTGTGACAATCTATTCCATTCATCCATCTATGGAGACTTGGCTTGTTTCTCCTTTTTGCCTTAAGGGAATAGTGCTGCTCTGGACAGTTGTGTGCTTGTATTTGTTTGAGCACCTATTTTTAATTCTTTTGGGAATTCATCAATAGAGGGATTCGGGTCCTCTGATGATTGCACATTAAACTTTTTCAGGACGCTTTAGCTGATTTTCTAACTGTAAAACATGATGGTCAACCTTGAACTCCTCAGAAGGTCAAATTCTAGGTGACCCTAAACATTTTGCTGGTCTCCTTGCAACCCAGCTATTTCATAATCTTGTTTTGAAAGACTTGTAATAAATGACAATACCAAGAAGCATCAACAAATAACATTGCGTGTGTTTTAACATGCTGAAGTCAATGGGCTCTCATTTCAGGCAAGAGTTTTGAATGAGAAGCTTGCAGGGCCTATATTCTAGAAAAGCTAGCTCTCTGTGACATTTGTAGAAGAAAGGATTTATGGTAAACCTGTGGGCTGGGAGTTATACTATAAACAGTACTAACCCATCAGGCCCAGATAGAATAGAACCTGATAAATGAATCTGAGTATGAATGAATTTCAGAAGTTTAGGCTGAGAAAGAAATGGTTTTACCTTAAACAACAAAACGACAAAGTCCTTCTCTAGCAAGAGTTTGAAGAAATACTGGGCTTCCTACTCCTGTCATGAAATCAGAGAGACTCTGTAATATATAATATTATAAGTGCGTTCCTTCGATCACCTAGTGTGCTTGTACACTGTAAGCTTTAAGTGAAAAACAAACAACAAAAAAACTTCAAACATTTCAAGGCATGGCCTCCGGACTCAGGTGACTGAGACACTGGTGTGCAAACTACAGAGAACCTAAGAACCGAGGTTTGAGAGGCAGAGCCAGCGTGAAAACCCACAAATAACTAAATAAAAATTCTTTTCTCCTCTTTCTCAAACAAAGGCATTTCATGATCTTTGGGAAATACTGACGTCAAAAAATAAAAAATAAAAAGTAAGGCAATGACGATTCACCATCACGAGTCTTTATGATCTTAAATATATGAAATATCCCAGTATTTATTACAGCACTGAGCATTTTTGCTTACCTATTTTACGGTTTTCACCCACCCACCTTCCCAATATTAAAACTGATGGTCCATGGGGCACACCTTTGAGAAATAAAGTTCAACTCACTTCCCTCTGTGATTGAACTAAGGCCCAGAAAGAAAGAAAAACAAACAAGACCCACAATGATGGTCACTTCCTAGATCTTTGCAGGTTTTCTGTTCACTAGAGGGAGGGAGGAAGAATGAAAAGATGGAAAGCAAGAATGAGAGAGAGAACGAAGAGAGGAAGGAAGACTTCTGTATCCCATAAATAAAAATTTTAAGGGGCAGATTAACTATTTTATGGGCTTTCATCAAAGTCTAGAAAGTAAAACAGAACTGATTTATTTGAATTCTTGCAAAGCTAACAATTCTTATTTTATCAAAGCAACCCTAGAGGTAGGAACCAGCAGAGGAGACTGAATATTAAAGCAAAAGAAAACTGTTGCTCGTGCGTGTGTGTCTGCGTGTGTCTGTGTGTTTATGTGTGTGTATGTCTGTGTAACTGTGTGTCTGTGTAAGTGTCTCTGTGTGTTTAGGTGTCTGTCTGTGTTTATATGTGTGTCTGTGTGTATGTGTGTAGGTGTGTAGGTGTCTGTGTGTGTCTGTGTAAGTGTCTCTGTGTGTGTTTATATGTGTGTATGTGTGTGTGTTATAGATGTGCTGCTATAGATGTGCTGCTTCCACATCAGTGGTGTGTAGAGATTTCTAGCACTTAAATTTGGGATTCTGTTGCTTTTTTTTTTAATTAAACTCTCAAATAAAAGATGTCTTTAATCTTTAATATCTTTAATACCATTTCTTTTCCCAAGTGAATTTACATCAGATGCTTTGAGGCAGGAGCAAGGGGAAGAAGACCTGTTGGTGTATTTACCCACATCTCTTTATATGTGCGATACGCATAGGTACCATCTTTTCTTCTTATTTAGCATTCTTCATGAAATGATCTAAGAGTTCTTCGGGGACATTCATTAAGCTTTATAGCAACCCCTGTGACATGTCTGCCTGCCTACATCTATCTGTTGGACACTCAGAAATGAATGCTCTGCAGAAGTGTGCTATTTAAGTGTATTTGCAGGCCAGCCGCATACCCCTGACAATGCACAGCGCAGACCCGTACATCTCCGTCATCAAAAAGTGCCATTAAAAAAGCGACCATCATTTACCATCGACACTTAAATATTGCCGTGCTGCTAAATATGCTCTCAAGCAGATGATGCCGCATCCCTGTCACAAAATAAGTCCCGGGAAAGCAGGCTCTAAGAACTTGCCTTCCTTGAGAGGCTCCTGGTTTCCAAGCACCCCGGGCAAGGCTTTTTGAAATACAAGTGTCAAGGAAAACTGTCATGCATGTTTCACTTAAGTACCTGAAAAGCTTGTCGCTGCCACCCTGAAGGTCTTGACGAAGATGCAGCTGGACCAGAGCTGGACACACACGGGCTTGGTCAATGGAAAACTGCCCGACAGGGAGGTGGCACGTTAGCCTGAAAGGCGGTGCCCACCTTCAGGCATTTTCTTTGCAAGTGGCTTAATTAAACAAAACCTAAAGGAGGGTCTGGGGGGCAAAGGGTGAGCAAGGAAGGTGCCTTGGTCGACATAACTGGAGGCTGGGACTTGAACTGGGGTCCTTTCTGGCTTTTCTGTGAGAGGTTTTGTGTGAGAGGCTAAGTGGCTGCATGTAACCCAGAGCGATGTCTGCGTTTCTCCCAGGGTCTCGGGGAGGTGGAGCAGAGGAACAGGTGCAGGGGAGGGGGAGGTGAGGAAAGAGGAGGAGGGTCAAGGGCAGGGTCGGCTTGAGACAGCACCTGCTCTGTCAGGAAGCTGGGTTAATGGGTGAAGCAGCGGGTGCGGTCCAAGGCCTGTGGCTGCAGCTACTGCATTTTGGGTAAATGGCTTGACCTAGTGTTGAATATTTGGTTCCTTGTATGAATCGTGGTGAAAACTACTGAAAATAATTTGTAGGGCTATTGTGCGGATTAACAGAAGGGCTCAGCACATACCTGACACTGAGCAGACCATTAGTGAATGTTGGCTTTTCCTGTTTATTATTTTTTCTTTAAAGGAAAGGTACAGGCAGGCAAGCAGGCAGGAAGCAAGGGGAGGAAGCAGCTTTTTCCTTTACTTGTATTTATTTAGTTGTTTATCTTGGTTGTTTCCCTCTGACCTGGGATGGAAACCTCGTGATGTATGTGGATTGTGCTCTGTCAGAGGCGGGGGATCTAACTGCTACATCACCAGGGCGAGCCTGGTTTTTACTGAGATGGACAGTTATCAACTCCTATAGATTGCCTACTTTAAATGCATGTTTCCTTTTAGTTTTCCTCCCCTTTCTTCCCTCCTTCCTTCCCCCTGTCTTTTAATCAGTATGGAATTCTTTGGTTAATTGCAGGGAACTTTGAGTTTTTGCCTTTCTGGTGTGTCAACTAAAGTCTGCCCTCCTCACCGCAAATGTGCAAATAGCACAACTCTGCATAAACCCCTTTACAGCCTCCTCTGCCCACAGGGAATAAATCAGAAGGTGCCTGACTGGACTTCGACAGTGTCTCTGAAATGGACCACAAACTCTCTTCAAGTTCCAGTCCCGATGATCCAGAATACTTGCATATGCCTACTTTCCTGGCTTTTTCTTATTTTCTTGTCTATGCCCGGAACACCCTTTGAATGGGGAGGTAACTGGCATTTTTTCCATCAAAATCATACTCATTATGGCACCATCAGTAACAGCCAGACTTCGCTGAGGATAGAAGTGTCTATCACACCCCCACATACACATCTAATCTGAGTTCCCCTGGGGGTCCCTGAGTTTATGACCATTTTATAATGCTCTAGGTTAACACAGATGAACTGCTCAGCTGTCTTTCTCCCACGAGACTGTAATTCCCAGAGGATCAGGACCTTGTCTCTTTCATCGTCCCTTCTGGGCACCTTCCACGGCACTGAGTCCTAGCTAATAGGAACTTCCTAAATGTTGACTGAGTTAAGCTGAAATTCTAGGAATAAGGTTGGTAAAGGGATTACCAAAAGGAGGTGGGGAAATACCCAAATCCTCATTTAGCATAAAATCAGAGTTTCAGATAAAGAAACTATGTAAATTTGGCCTGAGGGTCTCTTATTGACAGAGCCCTCACATGCTCATTTCACAAAGAGGCTGCCTTCCCTGCGGGGTTTTTAAGCTCTTGATCATAATACTCTCCTGTAATAGTTAGAACAATAGGACTGCTGTACTAGGCATTTCTCTTGGGGATTCAGAAACTTGACTAAGTCGTCTTAAGACATTCTTATAATATCCCCCCTTAGGTACATAGAGGCATGGCAGACAGGAGAAGAGGCATATTTCAACATTGTCAAATTCTAAACGAGAAAGCAAAGGCAGTAAAGGTTAGGTATCTTAAATCAAACAGGCCGCACAGTAGCTCATCAGGGAATAAAGAGAAAGGGATAGAATCCAGGGCAGTCAGATTTCCACACATTTCTAGAGTGTTTGAGTATTATTTAGGATATTACTCCTTGAAAAAGAAAACCTTTGCAATTACATGTCTGAAGTCCAACCCCTGAACACTTTGGAGCTCTTATTTTAAACGCATGAAAGAAATCCGGACCATAAGGGATAAGGAATCAAGAGAAACTAACAACTGAATGGAGACAGATGCACTTTGGCATCACCTACCAAGATGCAAAATGCTCAGCATACAGACCCTTTGACCTAGCAATTTTACTTCCAGGCATTGAACTGTTGAATGTAATCAGAGAAGTATGCAAAGAAAGATCTATACACAAGACTCTTCATTATAGGTCTGTAATAGCAAAAAAATCTGAAAGCATTATAAATATCCATCAAGAAGAGATTGGTTAAATAAATAATGGCGTTGTGGACTTTCACAGAGACTTTTAACAAAGAATGAAGCAGCCCTATATGACCTTACATGATTTCCCCAATATGAAGTTAAAAAAGAAACTTGCCAAGCAATATGCATAGTGCAATCTCAGGTATAGTAAACTTGAAAAAGATAGGCCTATGTATCCGTAAACATTTCTGGAAGCTTCAGATGATAATCCTTTAAGTGAGATTTTGTGGAACACAGGAATGAAAGGATAGAAGGTATTTTCTACTTTCTAAATGTTGGCTATTATGAAAAGAATGTATAAAGTGGGTAATAAAATAGCTGAAAAGATCAAATCTGTTGTAATATGCGCTCTAACTCTCTGTCTTGAATCCTTGACCGTTCCTTTGAAGGAGGAAACAGGGTTAAAGATTCTGCGCAGGCTCAGTAGGGACCCACGCTCCCTAATCACGCAGGACTGAGTGAGCTGTAATGAGGAAAACTGGAGACAGCCACCTGCCTTCAGCCCCGCTGGGTCGTTTGAGGGAGGGGCCTTTGAGAGGCTGATGGACCTCACTCTCCTCCTCTGTAAAGTGGACACTGGACTACGCTCAGTGACTTAACATGGGGTCCAGTTTGACGGGTCTGGCCTCTGTAATGCCCAATAATTTCCTCTTCTCTTAAATGATCAGTTCCACCGAAATCACCTTGACCTTGCTTCCTTCTCCCGATTTGCTACAGTGGTCAGAATCAAAGGGGCCAATTCCCAGACGAGAACATGCACTGACTTCTATGTCCTCATCACCAGACCCTTTCTCTCCCGGGCCCTCCCTCGCCCACCTCTCTCTCACACACACCCTGTGCCAGCAATAGCTCTTCTGCTTTAGCTCCACAGAGAATTTGAACTCCATGTTTCCCTCTGCCCTAGGCTGAATGGCCACGTGAATCTGACAAATACATCACAGGCACAACAGAAAGAGGTCTCCATATGAACACAGCTTTCTGACTCCCAGACCAAGCCAATAATGGAGAACAGTTCGAAAACCATCCAGCCACAGACTGAATAAGCCCATTCTACCGAGTTCTCACCCCAACCCAATGCCACGCACACCATTATTATCCTGCAATGTTAGGTCCGTTTAAATGTCTATGTGCTACCTTTCTCCCAATGCATGGAGTCCTATTACTTTTAAAATATCAGATTATATCACAAGACTATAAAGCATCTGAGGTGTAATGACTGACATCTGGACATGCTGCATTTTGGGGCAGAAGTGTTAAATTCAACACAGAACTGTTTCAGTCTTACTTATATTATGGTTCATTGTGGGCCTGATGGTTCTGTAAAATACCCTAAGATTCATCATCAAGAGGATAAAATGCATCATCACTGAGCAAAGGAACTTGGAGCAAGGAGTGAGATGTTTTCCACTCATGGTTTTCTTTTAAAAAAGCAAACCCCCAAATTCTCCAAAGGAATTTATCTTTATAAAAGTAAAAAGAAAAGAAAAGAAAACAAAAAAAACCTGCTTCTCCAGCTATTTTCAGGAGGTGGGAAATGCACCGAGTTGTTTGGAGTTAACTTTCTCATCATGAGCCCTCGTAAAGAGCACTGGTTAGTAAGACAATAAATGAGCATGTTTTAATTAGAAAATGTGGAATCCAAGCACTTTTGCAGGAAAGAAGATGATAGCTTCGCAGAGACATCAGGAGACTAATAAAACTTAAAATGCATTAAGCGGCCACAGTGAACTGAAAGGTAAAGTCGTGGGACATTTGAGAAGTGAACCGGAGCGGGCGATGAATCAGAAGGGGCTGGGAATCAGTCAATGGAACTTATTCATCCCACTTCATATTGAGATCAGCTGTACACCCCCTTCTGTGCCCAGAGAAGTGAGATGACAGGGGACTCTTAAGTTCTCCCAACCCCCATGCTGGCCAGGACTGTGTGCTGTATGTTCCCAGAGAAAACTGGTGTAATTAGGCCACAAGAGAAGTCAGATGGGTTTAGGTAAAACTGGCATTGACCTTGGTCTGAGTTGTTTTTTCATTTTTGCTTTGTCTTCCCGGCCTCCGTGTCTCCTAATCACACTTTGTTTGATTATGGCCATGCCCTTCGCCCCCATTCTAATCAGACTGGACCTGGGCTCTGTAGCTCCAGCAACGGGGTCTATTTTCCAGCCAATCAGCACCCTCAGCTCTCCAAGAGCAGAATGGGGCCACTCCAGTTGGGTTCAAGCAGGTGTTGAAATATCAAGAAGAAATCCTTTCCTGTTAGGTTTCTAAGCTATGAACCAGTAGTTCCCATCAAGATCTCACTAAGAGTCCTGCTGAAGAATGACCTTGGGAAACAGAAAAGCAAGGCTGAGAGACAAACTCCCAGTGTCTGACTTCAAGTCCTGGAATCCAGTTGTCAGAAATCTCTGTCTCTTCCAGGCTCTCTTCGTCTTCCTGACATGTCAAAAGGGGACAGTAATATCCGTGGGACTTCAAGGTGGATAACATAATGTAATACTTGTCTTAAAGTAAGCCTTTGGAGTCAGTGGCATCTAAAACCAAAACCGGAAAGCATGTTCCCAGCTTACAGGAAGTGAAAAAAATTTCATATGGCGACAATTTCTCTCCAAGTGGATTCTGAGGATTAGAAGCTAGAGAAGATGCTCTTTGCAGCCTGCACGTGGTGACATGGTTATCACTCACAGAGCAAGAGAAAAGCCAAGACTAAGTACAAGACACCCACAAACCACAGACAGGTACATAGCACTGTCCCATTCCCAGAGAGTTCTGGATTTATTCTCTCATTTTACCGAGTTGGTGAAGATGGGGACAGGGGTGGTATAGATTTCCCACCAAATGTTTGAGTGGATGTAATGTCACCTAGGTCTTCTTAACCCTAGTTGTGAAGTACAGTGAGAGGATCTGGGTTGATAACAGATTAAAAAGCCACCAAGTATTAAGTGTTCCATTTAAAATTCTTACCTAAGCGCATACCAATGGAACAAGAACATTTTCCACCTCCTCTTTGGTGCAGAATTTTTAATCCGCTGGTTCAAATTAAAAAAAAAAAAGTTTCAATCATCATATCATTGGCATGAAACATCTTTACAGGAGGACTAATTGCTGAGAAAGAGAAGCATAGATGCTGCTGGGGCTTCACTGGAAGTTTCCACACAGTGAAACTCACCTTCACTGAAATCTAATCAACCAGATGCCTTCTTCATTTCTTTTGAAATACCAGGCATGCACAGCTTAAGAACAGATGACAGAAATGGGGAGGCCGTTCTGAACAAGCCATGGTATTGGAAGGGATTTAAAAACACCTACTTTGGGAGGGGATCCTTTGTGCTTAGCACTGCCGTGACTTCTGAGAGTGAGTCTTTGCAAACAAGAATAGCCTGAAATTGGGGGAAAGCAGCTCTCTGAGGAAAAAAAAAACTGTCTTCCTCCATAATCTAAATGGTGCAGGCTAGCCCCATTGGGGACACTGCCTGGTGCCTTGTGATGGGTTGCAATTCTGGGGACACGAGATGTCACCTCACAAAGGCAAGTGAGGCCAAGACTAATAAATCAAAGGAACCTTCAGAAAAGTGGCACAACCTACTTCCCTTGCCTGGGAGAACCGCAAATGCTTTATCTGGCGTCTGAGAAGAGAAAAAGATCATTGAGGAGCCAGAATTAGAAAAAGACTTGGGCTCATCAAGTCTCTGCCTGTCTGAGCCAGATAAAATATCCACTGGGAAGCCTTCGGGAAATGCCCCAAGGGAATGACAGTTGCTATTAGCTGAATGGGTGAAAGAGCAGAGAGAGGGAGATGGAAATATTTGGCTTTTTTCAACTGCGAACTTAAAGCAAGAATCTCCAACATTTACAGAGACTCAGGGGGGACTCCTGCGCTTATGAGGCATGACCACTAGGTGGCCTCAATCTGTAACTGGGTCTCCACATGGTCCTCGGTGTTGAGGGACCAAGCTGACAAAAGGACAGTCTTTCCTTGGACACCTCCACCTTCCAGGGTACTGGCATGTGTGTGACCCATGCCAAGAGCAGGCTGGAGAGGTCCTCAATAAGATGCAGTGCTGTTTCCTTCTTAATGCCTCTTGTAATTGGCCCACGTGTGACAGCACTTTCTTTATTTTCTTATTCATGGGGTTGAGTGCGTTTAAGACCATCAGCCAGAAATTGCCGAGCTGTGGATTGAATGAGGTGCTCTTTCTTTTCCTGTCAATCGCCCAAAACTGAGATGGTGGTGATGGGGGGGGGGGGGGGGGGGGGGGGAGGGCGGATGAGGTGCCCCTCCTGATGGAGCTTTTTCTCTACCACCTTTCTGGCTTTTCTTCATCCCTCTGTCTCCAGCTGCTGAAGGGAAAATAAATAAATAAAAGACACAGCCTGGTTTCTCATTGGAGAGCTTTTCTATTGAGCAGCTCAGTTATTGAGATTAATAAGCTGCCAGTTTCCAAGGAAGACTAAGAAAACTACAAAATTAAAGTGCAGTGCGACGTGAAATGCTTCTGGTGGCCAGCGGGATCCTGGTGTCAGAGAGGCAAGGTACAGCTATAAAATAAGGCCGAGCTTGAAAAGCAAGCCTAAAGGTCTCATTAATTTCCATGTTGCCTCTGATGAGAATTTAAGAGGGGGCATAATGTTTTGCAATATGGAGAAATCAAGCTGCCTATTGATTTGAAAAGTGCTTGAATGCCTTGGGTTTGCCTAGACTGAATTCTAGTTTTCAAACCGCATTCAAAAACATTTAAAAAAAAAAAAAAAAAAAAAAAAAAGCAAAAGTGTTATCTTGGTTTAATATTCTCCAGATCAAGCTTGTCAGTGATTCTGTCAGAAAATTAATCCTCCGGTAGAAAAATCAATCTGAGGACAAGTTTGGAATAGTCTTCGGGCTCCGTGTGGTAAGGATGTTCCAACAATCTCGTTGCTTCTCTGCGAAAACCTTATTTACGAAAGGTCTTGGCGTTTCGATTCCCAAATATGTACCTCCAACGAGGCATCCAGATTAGGCTAAGATTGCTTTAGCCTGGTGACAAAAAAGTGTGTTTTCAGAAATTCTGATACCCAAATTAGATTCCTCTGATGTCACGCATGAAGTCCTATGAGTTCAGTTGTACCCCTGCATGCCCTGCACAAAGCAGTTGATTTTAAAAAATGGTTTTAGGTAATATGGCGAAAAACAGAGCAAGACCAGGCTGGTATAATTTTTCGTAACCTCTGAGACTATTTTCCACATGATGACTATGCAAAGAAAACACTTGTCAATTCTTTATCAGAGAACTTTCCCATGCTTCTTGCTAACAGGAACAGCGATGATCTTCCAGGTATAATCAAATGGGTGGGCCCTGGTGGCTCAGGTGTTAAGCTAGTGGCTGGGGTGTAGACCATATAAAACCCAAGAACCTGGGCCCATGAGCCAGAAGACCCAGGCTGGAGGAACAACCAAAATGAACAAAGAAATAAAAAGGCTTCTTTCGCCTTTCTCTTCCCTTTTTTTTTTTTTTTAAATAAATATGACCAACTGGTTAGCCTAACTGACTTTCTTCTACCAATCAGGAGTAGCCCTATCTGGGAGCTAAAACTACAAATCACGGTGCTAAAAATGTAACACTGCCTCTGATTTCTGCTGTGTCAATTTGCTGTCACATTTTATGATACACAGGACATCCAGCTTCAGAAAATCAGCTCCTACATATCTACGCTATCACACCTGAGGAGCAGCGAGGGCTCAGAGAGACCCGCTGGGTTGCCGCTCATGCTGTGGAGCAGCTGAGAAGGGGTGTCCTTCCATCTTGTCTGGCTTATGATTCTGTCACTGACTAGGTGTGTGTGGAGTAAATAGCTAAAATTAATCTCAGGTATCATTTCTTGCCTTATGTTATTTTAAATGGATCAACTTGACCATTTGCATGGCCAGGACACACTGATTTGTCAGAGACCATCAGAAGAAGTACAGTTTGGTTTCATTTTTCTAGTCCCCGAGGCAGGCGCTGTTGTGGGCTATGACGAGCACGCGATGTAGAGTCAACTGAATCCAGGTTCAAGTCCCAGTTCTGACACTTACTTATCTGGAGGTGTGTAGGGGACATAATCTTCCTGAGCCTCAGTTTTCCTTTATTGAAAGCCGGATGGTAATACGTCTAACAGAAGGGTTAAAGGGATGCCATGGGGCCACACATAGGAGTTTCCTGGTAACTGAAAGCAGAACATCCCTATGTGGTAGGCTACCATTTGAGTCAGGGCACGAGTGATATCATCAATTTCCATGGAATAATTTTTGAGCATTTCCAGACTCCAAGAAACAGCCTACCAAATCATACAAAACAGGAATAGTGGCAGGGGGGTGGGGGGTGGTGAACCTGTGTGTAACACTAAAAGCCAAGCAAACGTATTTTATAAAGAAAAGCTGTTACTTGAGACATGTATAATTCTGCAGAATAATTGTTAAATAACACAGACTTTCTCCGGAGATTTTTGAAAGAAAAACACATACGATTATTTGTCACTGGATGAAATCATCTATGATTTTATAATCAAGTAAATCAAGTCTGTAACAGCTACCCCAAATTCTCTTGTCGCATCATAGATTTAACATGCCCAAATGGAACTTCTGTTTTCTGCCACAAGACTTTTAACACTGTTGGTGGGAGTGCAAGGTGGTGCAATCCCTCTGGAAAATAGTATCGAGAGTCCTCAAAAAGTTGAAGATGGAAATCCCATCTGATCCCACCATATCACTTTTGGGTATTTACCCAAAAGATACAAAATAACTGACCTAAGTGCCCAACATCAGACAAATGGATCAAGAAGATGTGGTCCATATCCACCGTGGAACACTACGCAGCCCTGAGAAGAGACGAAACCCTGTCCTGTGAATCAACATGGAGGGATCTAGAGGGGATGATGCTGAGTGAAACAAGTCAAAAGAAGAAATATAGATACCAGATGATCTCACTCACAGGTGGAATGTGAAGAGACAAAACGAAGGAACAGATGAAAGAAAATCATCCCTTGGACACTTGGCAATAGAACTAGGGTCACCAATAGGGACAGGGGTGGGGGGCGGAGCCCGCTGGAAAATGGTGAAGAACACTTGGTGATGTGGTGGAGGGCAGGGCGCGCTGACGTATACTTGAGGAATGGGGGAACCGCACATATGAAGAACTATGAGCTTATTTTAATTTGTAAAACAAAAGTTACTTCAATAAAATTCCAAATAAACAACAACAAAAAGCATTGGTCCTCTACTGAGAATTACCTAACCTACATCTCTGCATTCTAGCAATTCCTACTAATTGTACCTTTATATTATTCCTCATTGCTACAAATATCCATCATCTGGACAGGCGGGCAGGAGAAAGCCAAACAGGGATACCAACTGTAGCCATAGGAATTATGACAGAAGCCAAGCCACCTTTCATCTTCGCTATTACAATACTGTACTCTGCATCTGCCATTTTGCTATAACTTCCTTCCACCTGACCCTCCAACCTGCCCACCATACGGCAGCTACCATAATGAACAGCAAAACAATCCATGGTGTTTTATTCTCCTCTTTATAGCATGCTTTTCTGACTTCCCATTGTTCTTGAGACTCAAGTCTTTAACCCAACCCAAAGCTTTGCATCATCCTGCCCTCACCTGCCTCTTGAACTTATTTTTTCTTCCTGGCATCTTAATGTTTCATTTTCCAGTGAGTCCTTGTTTTTTGGCCACCTAGATCATTCTTTAAGTCTGATTAACACCTACTCATCCCAGGGCTCAGCTGACATGTCAGCTTCTCACAAGTCTGGCTTCTCCACACCTCACGCGGTACCTACTACATTTCTCAATGGAGGAACATAGGCCCGATCATTTGCTCATGTCCTGTCTATGTCCAGCCTGGAATCTCCGTTAAAGGCAAGGACTTTGCCTTTCCTCTTCACTGATGAGCCTTCAGTCCCCGGCACATGGTAGGTCCTGGTAGGCATTTCTTGACTCAATCATGGATGGCCATTTAGAAAACCAGTTGGCAAATCTGTTTATAGCATGAGGAACCTTGAGGGCTAGTATGAGAGTATTGGCTGCTCCTGTGCTTCAGGGCAAAAGCAGACTCAGAGGTAAGTTTTTTCCTGCTTAGGGATTCTCTTTAGTGACCTGCTTCCAGGATAGATTCAAACAGAGAAGCTTGCTTCAGCAAAATGCATAAAGGAAAGAAAGTTGGGTCCTGTCACTGAGCTACTTCCTACTCTTTTAGACAAGAGAAGGTGAATTCAGAAACTCTCAAAGAAGCAACTGGCTAGGAAGATTCTTCATCTTGTTTCTCCCAGGAGAGCAAGGGGTAGATAGGCGACATCACCAAGACTTACACACAGACTTTATTCTAAGATTTTCTGTGAGTTGGCGGGGCAGTGGGGGGAGGGGGTGGGAGGCTAAGAGAGAGACAGAGACAGAGAGACAGAGACAGACAGAGAGATAGAGATATGTTGGGCAGGGTGATTTTGTTACATACCGCATTTGCAAGATAGTATAGACTGCTTGGGATTTTTCCTCTGTCTGATGTTTATTTTATCTCAGATTACATTATGGTTTACCCTTTATAATTAACTGCTTTTGGTAGCACAAACTTAGATGCATTGCTCTTTTATAGGATCAACAATGACACTTCTCTTTTGTCTGTTTCTTTGTGAGCATTTTGCTTATCTGACTTAGTTGTTCATCCCTGCCAGCCCCGGGATGGGAACCAGGGTTCTTGGGACATATGTGGACTGTACCCAACCCCCTACTCCACCAGGACCCACTGACACAGAGCTTTTCTACTCAATTTTTTGTCTGGTGTTAAATTCCAGAATTTGTACAGTCTTATTTTCAGGCCATGTTTCCCTAGTCAGAACCTTGAAGTCTACTGCTTAGAGAAAAAATGCAAAAAGCAAAAT
Organism: Solenodon paradoxus; assembly: GCA_004363575.1. Lineage (NCBI taxonomy): Eukaryota > Metazoa > Chordata > Mammalia > Eulipotyphla > Solenodontidae > Solenodon > Solenodon paradoxus. The sequence continues at coordinate 37,694 of RJWH01003809.1, read as the reverse complement.
CCAAAGAAGACCTGATATGCTTTATGAAGACTGACAGGAACATCAAAAAAAAAACAATACAGGGAGGCAAGGCCTTGGTCTTCAGTGGTCAGAAGAAACACAGTGAACTTGGCTTAGGTCTCTAGGGGTGGGTGGCAGGGTGCCTGCTCATCACCATCCAGAGTTAGGAAATTCTTTCATCACACCCAGAAGTCTGCATTAATGAGAGGAGTGGTGATGAAATTGTAAATTTCCACGGCATTTTCGAAACAGATGACTACATGGTGACTGGCTTCCACAATGTCTTGCCTTTTGCGGTTGTCTCTCTTGGATGTGTTTAGTCAATTCTTATTTGGTATGAAAGACACGAACGAGAATCTGTGATACTGAGATTTATAAGGAATTTACATATGGTCCACAATTCCTGATTCATAGTTTCCCAGACTCTGGGAATTTCCCGAGTTTTGAGAGTGATAAAGGTGTCTCTTTTTATGTTGAAAGGTGACTTTTCGAAACACCTAATGGTGGGGTTGCTAGGGGAGCCGCCGTGTGATTACTGGCAATTCCATTTCCATTCGCAGATACCTGGGTGTGGGAAAGGGACTGGAAAGCAAGTTCAATTGCCAATGACTAATGAGCTAATCAATCATGCTATGAAATGAAGCTGCCATGACACCCCAAAGGACTGGGTTTGGAAAAGCTTTTGGGTTGGTAACACATGGAGGTTTGGGGAACATGGCGCACCTAGAGAGGCTACGCCCCATACCTTACCCTACGCAGCTGTTTCTGAATGATAGTCTTTTATATTAAACTGATAGCACAGTAAGTAAAATGTTTCAGCTTTGTGAGCTGCTCTAGCAAATTAACTGAACTCAAGGAGGAAGTTCTGGGAGCCTCTGAGTGATGGACAGTTGGTTAGAAGCACAAATGACAATCTGGGCCTTAAAGCTGGGGGTGGTGGGGGCAGTTGTGTATGATTGGACTCTTAACCTGTGCAGCCCAATACCATCTCCGGGTAGATAGCATAGGAATTGAGCTGAGATTCTGAGAAGTGTGTGTTCGTGTGGGGAAGGCTCCGCCCACAGTGGTATTGGAATTGGGTCCAGGAAATCCATTCAGATCCTAGAATGACTTCATATCTCTCAAAGAAGAACCCCCATACATTCGTTTTCTCTTTGGTAAGAAAACGACACCCTTCAACTCACAATATTTCAGCATTTCAATGAGTGAATTTGTTCAGTTCCACAGTTCCCAATACTCTATTTAAAAACAGTGGGAAATAGGAAAAATAGGCTAAACTCTGGCTTTTTCCATTCATCTACTAAACTCTTGTCCATCCGTCCGAATCCAGCTCAAGCAGCAACTCAGCTGTGAGAACTTTCCTGACCGTCCCAGGAAAGTTGTTAATCACTTCTTTCATTGAACATCAATTGAAATGTTATACTTCCATTATTGTGTACAACGCACTCTCCTTTTATTTATGTGCGCATTTCCTCCTGTAGCTTGTGTGACATTAAAAGGCAGGATACATGTTTTCATCATCATTTCCCTAGTACCTTACATAGTGCTTGGCATACACAAGGGACTTGGTAAATATTTGCCAGTAGACAACTGAATGAATAATATTTAGAAGAGAAGCATAAAGCTCAACACCTCTATTGATCACCACTCAAGTTTTCATATGTGAGACTAGCTGCACATCCAAATTGTTTTCTGAATGGAGTTTCAAATATCTGTGTTTGGCTTTTGGTAACAGTCTAATTTCTTGACTCTTGAATGTCCAGACCAAAGACATTATATGTCCATTCCTGCTTGCGTTCATCTCTCATAGGTGTCAGGTTTGGCAATCTATCTGCTCCTCAAGAGTTGTCCTTAACTTGCCTCCTCCAAGAGCATCACTAGGTAGTCTTACTCCTTGAGGAAATGCTAAATATCCAAATGATCTGCAGAAGGATTCTATGGATCAGCAGCAAATTCAGGGAGAGCTTACTTTAGGAAGCCAGGAAGGCTTGGTTTTGCAGGTCCTCTCTACCAGATCCTTGTCCAAGGAACACTAATACAAATGGTTGTTGGAAATAAATCGACTGATTACATCAGAAGCTGCGAGGTGGGTGATTCTTTTATGGGGCATATGCATTCTCATCATCAAGGGGACACTCTTGGTGAGGAGCAGACACTTGGATGGATCTTACCTGTCAGTTTAACAACTGGGAGCAATAAATGTAAGTTTGTTTTCTGCCTAACAGTAGACATTACACCACCTTATGCTGCATGTCTGAAACATCAGACTCCAACATGGTTCCTGACTTACCAGCTCCCTGAGTCTCTACACCTCTTACAAGTTACTTGGTGTCTCTGCATCTGGATTCTGCATTTTTGAAGTGGTGGCGATAATGATCTCTTCCTACTTTACACGGTTTGTTTCAGGCTTCTATGAGATAGTACATGCAAAGCACTAATGTTGGTCATATACAAAGTGTTCACTAAAAGCTGGTTGGTAATGATGATGCAGGTCTTTCTTCATTCTCTTCCTCCTGTTACAATAGCTACTATATGATCCCCTATTCACTCTACGCCACTCTATTGAGAAACTGTTTTTCAGATGCTAGACTGATAACGACAATAGGCTGACTAGTGCCCAAAGTCAAGAGAAAGTCAAGAGAAAGTCAAGCATACGGGGAGAAAAAGGACAGAAAGACTAATCCAACATTAAACACCATCATCATCTCTGACACTCTTTTGAGTCTAATCTGGTAGATGTCAGCTCTCAGCCTAGAAACTTCTCAGCAAAGCTGTTTATTAGTGGGTTACTATATCAGTACAGATGCTTAAATATATCTATCATATATAATATATGCATCTAGTTGCTACTAACTTTACATATTTTAAGCCTTAGTGATGATGATTGTAGGCAGGGTTTAAAATAACTTATAATTGTCAGAAAATAAAAATGTATTAAAATGGAGAGTGACGTTAAGTGGCAATGCTGCACTCCCTACTGATGTTCAAGGTCTCATAAGACAGAGAAGAAAAGAGAGCCAAGAAGCAACCGCAAGAAAATAGTGCAGAAAAGATGCAACATCTAGTACGAGGGTTTGCAAAGTTGCTTCCAGGTGTGTGCACTGGCTGCTCCCAGAGGAATGACACATTAGTCCCATCTTTTCTCAAACGTCAGTTATTCAAGTTTAAAAATGACAGGAGGAATTTTCAGGGAGTCACTGTGAACTGGCCCCTTTCTCAGAGTGGTCTCCATGGTGTTCCGGACAAGGAAACAATAGGAGCACTGACACCATTAATACACCAGAGGGCAAAGCAGCAAGACCTTTCTGACATCTGGTCAACAACTCACAGCCCTCGCTGCTGCCAGTCACATTCCGGCCTCCATGCCGTAAGGATGCTCCTTTGTCGAGTCACTAGGGTGGGCAGGGTTTTGGGAAGGCAAGACAAGGACAGAAGCAAAGTCAAAACCCAACCCAACCCAACAGGCCTGAATCATTTTGAAACGCCCCCTCTCAACCTGTCCCTTATTCCTTGTCTGTTTTTCAGCATTCTTGTTTGCCCCTCAGGCATCAGGCTGTCAGTGTGTACAGGAGGGCTTAAAGTGAGACTGCATGTTGGATGAAATATAAATTAAAATTATACTTCTGTCAGTCTGGAATCCGGGATTGTTTCTCCAGGTCTCCCCAAACACTTAATTTCAAATGAGTCTTCATTTATTCCTTCAAGAAAGGCCAAATGCATAATTCATCAGTAGCTTTCAGTCAATATACCCTTGTACACATGTTTCCCATGAGCCCCTGGGTAAAAGTATGCTCTGCTAATTCTATTAGCTGGGTACACAAGAGTGAGCCGAGAGAGTAAACAAGCATTCAAAGGGACACATGTGAACAAAGAAATACTCATCAACACGCCACCCAGTCTGGTCCGTCGGACAAGCCAGGTAACAAGGTGGAGGTGATGGGCGCCCCGTCACCTGCTCCGGGATTTTCTCCCCACGAGGTGCGCGGAGTGGGCGACTCCCGCCCGGGAGACAGGCCGGAGGCCGGATGGGGACTTACCGGGTCTCCAGGGGCACGTTGCTGTTCAGCACCCAGCTGTCCTGGAGCTGGACGGACTCCGGCGTGGTGGCCAGGTCATTGGGTGCGGGAGCCGGGGCGTGGATCTGGCTGCGCCGGTTGGTCAGCGAGTTCCTGTTGAGGGAGTTGGCCGACGAGTGGTGGTGGGACAGCGTGTGGTTGTGAGGGGGCGGCAGCGGGGGCCTCAGCGTGGACTGGTTGTGGTGGTTCGGCGGGCCTGGAAGAAACAAAACGACACGAAAAGGGTTGGAGAAACGACCGGCAGTGACGGAAGATGACAGCTGCTGATGCTCTGCGCACCTGCGACGGGGGCCTGGGAACCCACGTGCCTACGCTGACCGCCGCTGAGAGCCACCAACCAGACGGGCAGGAAAGAGCAGAAAGCTTCCCGCCCTGGGCTGCTGCTGCAGAGCAGCTCTGCTGGGCCTCTGTCCCCAGCCGTCACGCGAAGGATGAGCACCTCGCTAGCCACGCCGCGCGGTGCTGGGCAGGGCTGCCCACGGCCATGTGAGTCCTATTAAGCCGCAGCCACAGTGACAGGACACTCAGGGCAAAGTGGTGCTGTGACAAGTCCCTCCTCGGTTTCCCAGCACACTGCCTGCCTTCTGTGAAAACGTCCTTTTTCTAAACGGAGGAAGAAGGCGGCCCCCTCCAAGTCAGGAACCAGGAGTGTGAACACCGGGCGGGAAGCCAAGTGGCCGGCTGTGCCCTGAGGGGCGCTGCGCAGGCCAGGGTGTGGTCGTGGGGGCAGTGGGCTGCAGGCAGCCGTCTTCCAGCTTTTCTAGGAGTGCTGAGGAGGGGGCTTGTAGACAAAACTCCCCATTTTATTCAAATGTTGACAACTGAAAATACGGGTATGTGTTTGTATCTTTCTCTAGACAGGGATCTGCACAAGGTCATATATCTGTAGACTTTAAAAAAAAAATGAGAATCAACAAAACACATTTCAGCGGATGTCTCTCCTGAGAGATGACCCCGGAGGACTCCATCTCTGGAGAAGTTCAGGGGTGATGTTTTCAAACCATGACCCTGCCTTCCAAATTGCATCCTGCTTTCTAATCTTGCAGTCCTCTCTCCTTGACGTAAACACACACACACACACACACCCCTAAACACACAGTAGAAAACCCTCTCTGTCGGCGTCCTCTTGCCAACACAGTCACCGATGACAACCCATAGAGGACCCTTCTAACAGCTCACTCTTAAGCTACAAGATGAAGTGTTTGAAGCCGAAGGAAAACGAAAGTCCTTCCCTCTGCAAAACAGAATCCTACCACTGGTTTCAATGGCTGCTGAAACATGACTTTTGAGTCCTCCGAGCAAGTTTCTTTTTTCCAAGCCTCCAGTCGGGTTTGGCAGCTCACCAGGTGACCGCCAACCCTTGTCATTTTGGTCTCTGCCAACTTTTAAAATCCTCGGCCCCTGCTGTCCCAGCTTTAAGAAGTTGGCTCAAGTCATTTAAACAAGCAATTTGACATAAATTTCAACCACGTGTCTCCTTATGTGGTCAGACTCGATCTCCAAAAGGTATAATCTACGTTCCGTGGTTCCTGGGAAGCCAGAGGAACATTCTGAAGGAAAGACAACATGTCAAGAAGATGCTAGGGTTGGAGGGCAGCGTGACCAATGGAAACAAGGGAAAAAAAAAAAAACAACACACATACACACAGAGGAAAACGCCTCCTCAAAGTTTGTATCTTGGGGCTGAAATGACTTGGGGGATTTTTAATTTTTTTGGACGCTCAGAAAAGACAACGAAAACTAAAATGGGAAATGCCAAGGTGGAGTTGTATGGGTTTTTAAATCGCGCCCTCCAAATGAACCTGTCATTCGTATTTTACATTTCGCACCAGTGACATTTTAAATATATCTTTGAGGGAGTTTCTTAGCTGCAGCAGGCTATTATATTTGCTGGCATTGTTGTCTGTCTAGTAATGTATTATTACATAGTTATTTAGCGTTTGTCTGACTCCTATCAGAGGAAAGAGGTGAGCTGAGGGGTGGGGTGGGGGGGATGATGTAATAATGATCCTTCAGAGATGCTATCCCAGCCCGTCACACACAGTTAATGGATTCTCATGCCTTTCTTTCCCTCTCTCTCAACTCCCATCCAAGTGGTGTCATTATTCTCCATTAGTTAGGTAATTATGAGACTTGCCTCAGGAAGAGGAGATGAATCAGTGTACAAGTGCAAACACACCAACCCCGGCCCAAGTCCTGACTTTCCATCTCCCTCAGGGCCTCCCCACCCGCCTCCTCGGCCTCCAGACCACACAGCCTCCCCCAGTACAAAGAGGCCTTGTGAGGGACTGAATTCCTCAATGAGGCACCGGAACTCTCCCATTTCCTGTCTGTTCACCCCGAGCTAAGGTTCCTTTGCCCACTCCAGCTTGTGTGGCCCTGGTCTTCCACGTCCTGTGTGGGCAGGATTCCTGTGGCTCCCCTTCTGCTGCTGTTATCCCAGGTTTGTACCCTGAGTGGGTGGAGGCACCAACTCAGGTGCTGGGGGTATCTTCCAAATAAAATGGAGGGTGAGCTCTCGTGTTCACTGCGGGAGATATCAAGTTCTTTTCCTGCTTCTCCTCAAGAGAAGGCCTAGAGCTTCCTAACAGAGATGGAGAATCCTGAAGTTCTCCGAATGCTGTCCTGCCCTCTGAGAAAGCGAAAGACTGTATCACAGGAAATCACTGAGAATACTGACGGCTCCAACAACAGAAACGGCCCTGCATCCTCTCGGTATGGGGCGATGTTTCCCTCCCTACCGTTGCTCATTTCCACCATGACACTGATCGTATGTGCTCATGTGTCTCTCTCTCCAATAGTCATGTTTCCCAACTAGATGCAGGGGACACAAAGGAAAGGCAATGACCGTTCAGAGTGGTAAGTGCTATTACCCGAGGGGCACGTATAAGGGACAAGGGAGTCTCTCAGTGGGCATTTAGCTAGCGGTTAAGAGAGAAAATCTGAAGAACTGGGTTCAAGGATTGGGTCTGCCATTTTTGAGCTGTGTGACCCTGGGTCATCAAAGTATTTTGAAGAGAGTTCCAGTTCTCTTCGAGCACTCTATTTCCAACATCCTCATCTGCCAAAATGGCGAACACAGCAGTAAGTCCCTATAAAGCTGCTGTGTAAGTTCGAGTGTGTGAGTGTAGACTGCAAGCAAGAAACACTTCAATTCATTCTGGAACAAAAGGATGAACAAGGCACACCCGGGGCTCCCAGACTGAAGCAGAAGTCAACTCGGACTTCAGATGGGTGGGACAGAGCTCACATCCTGGCGGCCCCACACAAATCTGAAGTCAAGATTTCGTGGAGTGTTCTTGATAAACTGATTGCCCTCAAAAATGAAACCAAGGGAAGATATGGAGTCTGAGACCCTTATGGCGAGCACTGGGTGGTGTGGCATGCTATTGGGTGGTGTTTCAGATTGGCCGTCAACTCAAATAATCCCTGTTATCTTCATCTGGTTGGAGGTGTGCCCTCGTGGCATGACTACGAGGCATTTCCGTCTTGGACTGCTGGCTTGACTGGGGCACGTTGGCATTCTGTGCGGGTAATGTGCTCTCATACAGCACCACCTCTGCTACCATGAATGATCGCAAGTACCTGGTGTGCTTATCAGTTTTCACCACAGTTTTCCAATGTGCTTGCTGGGAGTCATGGTTTCCCTTTCAAAAATGCAAACCATAGCCTACAATCTGTGGTTGGAAAGGAAACATACTGTTTTCTAAGAAGCCAAATTACATGAAAAGTCCTTCTCCAGGCAACTGATGCCTTCCGTGTCTCATGAAACAAATGAACAACTCAGCTCCATGAAGGAAACTTCATGTCCTGCCTAAGATCTACGCATTTACTGGGCTTAATTAATGTGCACATTATTAATGGCTCGTCTATTACATAAATATGAAATCACATCATGCAATTTAATCATGAATTAACTGTGTAGCATAAATGCTTACACAGTAGCAACCTAATAAGCATGCTATTAGCAGGCAAAGGGTGACTGTCATTAAAATAGGGGCGTTAACCTATTATTTTGTAGCTGATTTACCTTGAGTGGGGACCTAGAATGCATATTTAACAGCAGGTGGTTTTTAGTTCTAAGAAGAAGGAACGACTTGAATGGATCATTGGTAAAAGCTAGAGGACCAGGGAAGAATCCTAGCAAAGGTAATTTAGAGAGAAGGTGCATTCTAGAGATCCTTAAAATGAAGTGTTGGAATGGACACTTAATGAATCCTGGTTCAAAATGGTCTATGCTTCTTTTCAGATTTTTTTTCTGGGACAGATGCTGCGAGAAATGTTGCCCAGGATGCTAGTCACATGCTCCTAAAGGCTAACCTGTTGACAGAGCAGGCCTAAGAAAAAACAAAACAGTGCTTCTTTGTTGGGTAACAACATCCCTTCCAGTGAAGTGAGACAAGGTGCCTGTAAAATCCTGGAGTATCAACACTTGTGTTGACCCCACTAGCTGCACGCTGCACTCACACAGCATGTGCAAGTAACCAATATGCACGTTGTAAATGATGGATGGAGGAAGATACTGGCGAACCACTGGCCATCGTTGCTGTGTGCTTCCTACGTAAACAGACGAAGGAGGGAGGCATTGGGGCTGCTTTATCTCTGCCAAGGGTGGGGGGTGTGGATGAGAGGGGAGGGCGGTGATAAAATGCTAGACTTGTTTTGCTTTACAGACCATGCCAGTTTTTCCTCGGTGATTAAGAATGATGATAAAATGTACAAAAGAAAAAAAAAAAAAGCAGAGGCCCACCTAGCTGCTACTAACCCACTCATTTGTAGAGATGGCATGCAACTGTTGGTCTTTAAACACTTCACCCCCTCAGACCCTGTGAGGATGAATTAAACCACAAACTCTCTGACTTCTACCCAACCCACTCCGGTGGGGCAAGTTGCATCTTGACAGCAAATCTGAAGGTGAGAGAAGTGGAGACGGTGTTGGCAGGGGCTATGGAAGTCTGGGTGCTGGAAACTGGCTGTAGGACACACAGTCCACAGCTGACCTTGAATGGGAGCCAGAGGAAATCAGAGGTGAGGATGTTCAAGAATAACAGCCTCTGGCTAGAACTAAGGCGAGTCTATTACAGATGGTGAGGCTGCTCGTCGACCTTGAACCCCAGCATTGCAATTTACTCCCTGTGTGATCTCTAGAAAGGTACATATCTTTTTCTGAGTCCAAGTCTTCATCAGTGACGTGGGTAGGGAAACTGTACTTCTCTCATAGGTTTGTTAGGAAAATCAGAGGCACCTCAACCCTGGACCATTCTTAGCACACAGTTAACTATTAATACAAATTATTATTATTAAATAATAGTATGTACTCTAATGAATTATAGTGACAACATAGTAACAGCCACACCAAGCACGGCTCCAGGCAAAGTGATAAGGATGCCCTGGGCATTGTACTTTTCCTAGCTGGTTGAGGTGGGAGCGAGAGATCAAATCAACCCATGGAACCAACCCACTCTGCCTTCAAATTCTATCTGCAGAAGAGCAGTGACTACGTGACAGGGCACAGGCAGGCTCAAGATTGTCTCCCTAAGAGATTACAGACATGGAAAGTGGGGTTCCACACTCCCCCACTTCCAGGAACCGAACTAAGGACGACAAAGTGATACTGACAACAGCCGCAACGAGTTGAGCAAACCCCGTCTGGCTGGCCGTGCGGTGGGTGCCGGCCTTAAAAACAAGGTACTCCTGCTCAGTCCGATGGCACATTTTCGTTTTACAGATGGAACAAGTGTGCTTCAGAGAGGTGAAGTCGGGTGTGTCAGATCGCTTGTGTAGCTCAGTAAGGCAGAGCTGGTATGGAGGCCAGGGATGCTTTCTTCCCCACTCTGCCATATGCAGAGGGGCATGCACTCACACCAGGAGGCACCGGGCCCCCTGCCCTGTTGATACACCCCTAGCAAACACAGAGGGGACCTGACTGGACTCATTTCTTTGCACATGTGCTGCAATGGCAGAGCCGTATCTTGTGAGCAATCGGAGGAACTCACCCACCTCACAGCTCTGCATCTCACAGAGCTACTTGAACCAGGAGAACTAGGCCAGAACAGCCAAAATGCAGTGCAATCTCTTTTCTGTACCCGCCCCGCGAAAGGCCCTCCCCATGCCTCCTCCTCCCTCCCAATCCCTGGCTCCCAAACCCATGGCATGAGGGACAAGTAGCAATTAGGTCTGCAGAAACAAGGGCACGCTTAGTTCCAGCTCATCTTGCTTCTCTGATCAGAGGTGCTTGGCCACTAGCCTGGGGGTGGGGTGGGGATGGGGTGGAGGAGTGGGGGGTGTGGGCCCTGATCCAGACTCTTTCTGTGTTTGCAAAGAAATGGAAAGAGACAAACTATTTGTCTCCAATATTCAGGCACTTGGGACATTCAGCTGTTCCCTCTTTCCCTTTCTTAACATCCACCAAAGGATCGCTTCCCTCACTGAAGGATGTGCGCCTCTTCCTATGGAGCACATTCGTCACTGCCGACTCTGCAGGCCAGGTGACCCGTCTGCAGTCTGTCCCCTATCTGCTGTGACTGTGCAAGATAGGACTACAACTCTGGGGCACATCACAGAGTGGAGGAGCAAAAGGAAGGAAGGAAGGATGTAGTAGGAGCGAGCTCCGGATGCCACCTGTACCCTCTCCTGGGCCCTCGGCGATGGCCGTAACAGTGTCTCTCAATAATCCTGCGCTGGGGGGCTGCCCCTCATAGAAAGGCCCCCTTCAGCCGGCACAGTGCACCAGAGAAGGAAACAGCATGCTCATGTGTAAGGAATGTCCGTGACTCTTGCTTACACGAAATATATGACCTCAGAGAAAACAAATTCACACCGACACACAGGTCAACTCCAAGAGGCAGAGGCCTGGGAACTGCAGACATAAGCAATGCAGGTCAGAAACCAAAGTTTTGTCAGTTCTAGCTATAATTCATGAAAACTATGGTTGACGGGGACATCGTAGAATATTCGGTCCCACTTCCGAAGCAGTGGCTTCATTTTACATTTTACAGATCAGCATTTTACAGAGTTCACCTTATTTAAAACTTATAATGACCTTTGAAGTAGATATCGTTCTCTATTTTAAAGACCAGGACACAGAGGTTCAGGGAGGAAAAGGATGTAAGTTTCCCTCCTTCAATTTGGCATCTGACTGTCATCACCTGGGACCCTTTCAGATGTACACAGGGTAGGTGATATCTTTTTCGTTACCCTGACACCTGGTTTTATATTTTAACGCTTCTATGTTTCTTCTTATATCGTGACCTCTTTCAATGCAGGGAATCTGTCTCTCTTGTTTTTAAATTCCCAGCAGGAGGTTACAGCCCCTGGGAACCAGCCCTGAGGGAATGAAGAAGGAAAGACTGAGTGTCTGCTGCTCGGGACGTCTCTGGGTTGGTCCACTCCGACACACTCCACACATACCCCAGAGTCCCCCATTCAGGACCCGGGGTGCGGGAAACAACCAAGATGAACCACTAAATAAAAATAAAGTACTTCTCCCTCATCTCTTCCTGCCTGCCTGCTTTCATTGCTGCCTGCACCTTTCCTTAAAAAAAAAGAAGGAATGAATGAATGAACAAACAACTCACGTCCTGGGGGTTACATTTGGAGAGTCTCAGCAGAGAATCAGCAGGTTGCTTCTTTTGTTCTGTGCACATTGCAGATGTTCTCTGGATTCTCCCTTGCCTTCCTGATTCCCGCCTGTCCTAGCGCCTTTACAGGGTCTTTCAACTGGTGAGTACCAGATGCGGGGGGGAGGGGACACGGATACCCCGGCTTTTACCTGTTTGTTTTTTCCTAGTTGTTTAGCTGACCACTTATTCTTTCCTTTTTGATTGAAATATAATACAAATAAGCTTTTTAAAGTATGCATCTCAGTGTATTTTTTTAGTATCTTCCCCAGAATGTTCAACCATGCTCACTATCTAAATTTAAAACAGTTTCATTACCCTCAACGGGTACCCCATACCCATGTGGGGCCACAGTCTCGTCTCTCTTGCTCTTGACCCCTGGCAGATAATAATCTACTTTCTGTGTCTATGGCTTGACTTATTCTGGACATTTTATATAGTGATTCCTTTTTTTTTTTTTTTTTTTTTCAAATGGTCATAGTGTCTCCCACTCAGAGCCCCATCAGAATCAATGAAAATTAGACCTTGGATGGGGTACACTTTGGACTTATCTTCCCCTGGTCACTTCAAGTTGGTCTTTGGTAGGATGTTTCTGGCTGGGGTGCCATCGCTGTTGATATTTTTCAGATGGACATTGTTAGGTGATGGTCACTGGAGTCAGCTGTACCCTTGAGGGTCCATGAGGGATCCAGGAATGTGTTCCAGGGCTCAGGCACAGCTCTCACACAACGAGAGCCATTCCTGCCAGCTGGATCCCAGTCACATGCCGCCGGCAGGGACTCTCGGGTGGAGCAGGGAGAATGAAGGCAGGAACTCTTGAACTGGGTGCCTAACCAGCTGCTGCTCTTAAACTGGGAGCATAATAGTAATGGCAGATTTGGGACCATCTTCTCCAAACAGGACTATGACTATTCTCACATCGGATGGGCCAGGAAGGGACTGTAATCGAAGTGCCCTATCATTTCCCCTTACTCCCTTGCTTTTTTAAATCCTCAGGAAATGATCACTTGAAGTCAATGTCAACTCCATCAGCTACTTTCCAAGTGACAAAGACAAAAAAACAAAAAGGAAAAAAAAGACCACTTGAAATACTTGAGAGGACCCTTCTAAAGAGAAGATTTTATTGCAAAGTTACGTCTGAGCAGTGCCTGTCTGAGCATTTCAATAAATCTACATTACCCTAGGTATCTAGGCACCCTCTGGGAGACGAAAGCCCATCAGTAGAAAGTAATGATTTTGGGTTTTTCATTGCCCTAAGGATCTTGACAACGCTATTAAGACCCATGCTATCCCTGTTGAGAAGTTTCGGGGTGAAATTATTAATACGCCCAGACGTTATGTTGATTGTTACACTTTAGCTGAAAATACTCTGCTATCTGAGCGACATTATCACTTTTCCAAGCAGAGAACTGCATCAAAATTTAAACTCCTCTCATTCCAGCTCATCGTCGGCTTTTCAAGGTCTTATTGCAAAATAGTCTGGGCCAAATTGGGATATTTCCCTACCCATGAGAGAGAATCTGTTTTTCAAAACTCAGACTACATTTTTTTCTTAAATAAAAATCACAGTGGGATTTTCTTCCATCAAGATGCCAGTCTTCTTTCCTCCCTAACTAGGTTTTCCTTAGGGTGTCTTTGATTTATTTCTTCTTTCCCTTTAAGGTGGTCACAATGCTTTCCCCCGAACACACAAGGAGGATCAAAACAAAGATAAAATAAAATCTGAGACGGAGCCTCTGACACACAGGATGACGGGGACCAGCTCTGATCTACACCAACTCATTCACCGCAAAAATGACCGAGATACACCCGCTAAATGGCAAGAGGAGGATAAAGGTTCCTGAAGCATTTTCATCTCAAAGCTCCACAGAATTATTTACTATCTGGGTGACCTTTTCCCCAAATCTCTCATGGTATATGTCTTATAGGGCAAAGGAACAAAAGTTTCTCCATACTATATAAACAGAAGTCAGCTGAATGTCAGACCCTGAGAGCTCCTCTGGTTTCACGTCCACTGACAGCCGATGTCCTGGGATGTATTGCTACAGGTATTTTCTGCCTTTAAAACACACACACACACGCACACACGCACACACGCACACACATGCAAGTAGTTATCCCAGAGAAACAAATACCAGAAAGCTTTCTGAGGAAGCATTCATTGTCCAGGATTATTATGGCTCATATGCTGGCAGGGAGAGTGCCCTTTGGAGTTTATGTATGATTATTTAGTTGTTTTGCCAATTGTTCTTGGAGTTGTCTTGTGTCTCCCCATTAAAGTAGATAATCAGACAGTGCTCCTAGCCCATCTTACCATGTAGAAAGGTCAAAGAGGGGTGCTCTGGTGACCCAGCGGTCTAGCACACCCTGAGCACAGCCCACGATGTCCCGAGGTCCTGGGTTCAAGTCCCTGGGGCTTAGTGGGGGAACGACCAACAGGAACAACCGAATAAAATAAATCTAGTGCTCCTTCCTCCTCCCTCTTCCTCCTGCCTGCCTGACTATTCACCTCCACTCCTGTCTGTACCTTTCCTTAAAAAAAAGAATGGACAAAGGGTAGGAGCACCAGGGCCTAGAAAGGAAAGATGAGAAAATCCATCACCCTGTCTCCCAAAGAGCTCCAGGGCGCAAACAAATTTCAGAAAAAGCTGGGGCCACTTGGAAAGAGCTGTGCTCTGAACATGCCTGTCGTGGGGCTCGTGGGTGTGGAGGGAGAGGAAGCAGTGATGCTGGGGTCATCATCTTCCACTGCCCTCACTGTGCACAAACAGGCTTCTTCCCAGCCAGGTGCAGAAAGCCATTTCCAGGGCTGTGTTCGTCTTTCCACGCTGACCTCCTCATGTGTGCCTGGGAGACAGACTTCAGGAGTTTGACACCTCGAGTCATGCAGTCCTTAACTTGTACACAGCTGCTCCCTGTCCATGAAAGGGGGTCAGTAATCCTTCCCGCCAGGGGAAGAGGTCGGTGAGACAGTCCGTGTACTGTCAGTGCTTTGAAAAATGCACGAAAATAAATCCTTAGCAAATGTCAGTATTGACTTTTGACTAACAGACCCTTCTTCCCCTTCTTCCCTTTTTTATTTTCTTTCTTTCTCTTTTTTTTTTTTTTTTTTTTTAAGGAGATGTGCAGGCAGGAATGAAGGCGAGCTGGCAGGCAGGCAGGAAACGAAGGCAGAAGCATTTCATTATTTTACTCAATGGTTCATCTTGGTGGTTCCCACCCACCCCAGGCTCACAAATCCAGGTCCCCAGGATGTAGGCAGACTGCTCAGGAAGGCTTAACCACTAAGCCACCAGGGCGCTCCGGCTAATTCTTTTTTGAGGTAGCAGAGACGGGAGTGGTGTAAATATTGTGATTCATATAATTATTTTAATGACTTGGAAAACTTCCTATTTCTAGCCATTTTTAGGGTAAACAGCACCCTTAAGAATACGGGATCATTTTTCTTACTAATGAGATACAGTAGATGCAAGTCTTAATACCAAAAGAACCAAAGCTCTTAATCTTCACCTTTTGCAACTGAAATAGTCTGAAATAAAACCAGCTGCTGGTCGGCAATACGAAGGGCCTTCTCACAGCTTTACCTTTTTACACGTGTTCTCAAACCCATAAAAATCGGCACGAGGCTTAGGTTTTCCTCGAGCTTCTGTGGAATGTCAGTGCCCATTTTGTGTGAAAAGCTGGTGGCGAAATCGAGACTTTTCCGTCTCTCTTGCTCATGTACATCACAGGCATGTGAGCCATGCAGGTTGCTCTTTGTTGCGATTCGCCTTTGGACTCACTTGCAGCCCTGAGTTATTCATCACATTTAGATGGCTTAAAGTCCTGAATTAGCAATTTGTTTCTCAGGGCTTCTTAGGTTACTGAAACTTTCTAGTATTTATCATCTCAAATGGGATCATTCTTAATCCCATAACATCAAGAGTGAGTCATCTCGCTGGCAAAAGTAATCAGATTTGGTGGAGAAAATAATTTCCATTTCTATCACAGCTTATCTGACACTTTAATAGTGTGGTGTGAGAAGGCTTCTCAATAAGATAGTATTTGATCAGAGACCTGAAGGAAAGGGGGAGAGAGCCATTCCCATGTTTGAGGGAGCAACACTTCAGGCAGAAGGAAAAGCAAGAACTAAGACCTTTTAAAGCTGGGATATATGTAGGGATTGCCCAAAATATCAGCCTAAGTTTGTGTCTTTCATTTGGATTCAAGTCTAGTTTTCAAAGGAAACAGTTGACATGAATAAGAAAGACCCTGATCCTTTCTGGTCTCTGCTTGGTCTGAGACTGAGCCAAGCAGGTTTCTGCCCCAGGTCACTTGCACACACCATACCCTAGGCCTGGGGATACAAACAGATCCTTGAGAGGATCACTCCTTCAGTGTGTCTGCGCAAATGTCACTTTTTTCCCCTTAAGGTATAATCAACAGGTAAGTTTCAGATGTACAACATATTGATTATATATCTATATATATGTGTGTGTACATATCTATATAAAGATAATATTGAGAATCTAGTCCACAACTGTCACCACATATAGATAATTTTTTCATGTGATGAAAAATTTAAGATTCATTCTCTTAGCCATTTTCAAACAGGTAACAAATTAACTATAGTTACTATGCTGTATGTTACATCTGTGACTTCTTTTCTAACTGGGAGTTTGTACCTTTGGATTCCTTTCACCCCATTGTGTTTACACCTCACCCCTCCTCTGGTGAAAATCCATCTTTTCTCTGCATCTATGAGCTCTTTTTTCCCTTTAAGAGTCTACACATATGTTAAGTCCATATAGCATTTGTTCAAAGTCATCTTTTTAGATGACTTCCCAGATGATCTCAACATGCTTATCCTTGGCTTTTTCTCTAAAGCACAGAACATCATATATACACACACATATACTTGTACACATATATACATACACATATATGTATGCATATATATAGGTGTATGTGTGTGTATTTAATTGCCTGTATTTTTGCCCTAGAAAGGAAGCATCCTGAAGGCAAGGATGCTATTTTATACTCTACTGAATCCCAGGCTCCTGGAACATCAAGTAGACACAGCAGAAGGCTGCTGAGCTAATTAATTCCACACTGATAACTATGGCAGAACAAAGGAGTCAGAAGGAGAGTTCGAATTACCACAGAAAAGAAAGTCTTTGCAAGGGACTGCGGCCTGAGATCCTCTGAGACAAATCTCAAAAGCTTGAACTTGACCAAAGTCCCAGAAAAAGAAAAAAAATGCTTGTGGACTTGCTGGCCAAAACACAACTCCATCTCACTTAAACAGCAGCCATTTTTTCTCTTCCTGCAGCAACTGAAACACGGCAACAAATGCGCCCACGAGCATAAATCCTTGCAGAACTAATGATGTCAGAGGCCCCTGACACAGCCCACGTGGGAACAGAGACATTTCACTTCCAAAACTCTTGACTCGCAGGCTCTCCAGTGGCTGTGCCACAGGAAATGTTCGCTTTCCATCCCGAATCTACTGCACTAAAGCATCTCTGCCACAGGTCACCGAGTCCCCTGGGCAGGACGCGTCCTCTTTCATCTCTGGAGTGTGTGGTGCTAACGGCAACGGGAAACCCAGAACAGCGCCGCAGAAGGTGTGCAGGGTCAAAAACAAACATTTAGAATTCCTCCTCCTTCAGGAAGTCTTTTCTGGGAAGATCAGCTGCAATCCATGACTTCCCAAGTGTCTGGTGACAAGGGTTAAGGTATTTTCCGGTACTTTTTTCTGGGACTCACTCACATTTGTGCCACTTTGACACTTTACATATTGCATGACTCCATTGCTGTATTTAGCTCATTAAATCTTTATAAATCTAATGCATACAGGGCGTATAACTGGATGCATTTTCATTCTATGGTTTTCTCTTCATACTGAGTCTAGCGAAGTCATATGCATTTGCCTCTGGATAAAATTTCTTACATTCTGGGAGAGAAATTCAAAGTAGTCGCATCTCTCTCTGTAAGATCCCTTTTGCCTTCCCTCCAATTCAGTTTTTAACCAACAACGGTGACACTTGACTTAAGCTCAACTTTTTATACATCATTTTCATTCAATTCTTTCATGGATTCATTTCTTTCATTCCTTCACGCATTCACCCATTTGTCCACAGTTTATTTGTTTGGCGGTTAATTACTGAGCATATAGCCTGGAGATGATGGATTTTGTAGGTCACTGAGTCTCTGGCCTCTAGGAGAGTCAAGAGTCCTACGCTCTCCGATGTTTAAGTACTTTTGTCGAGCCACAAAGACCTAATGCTCCCTCCACCCGCTGGGGTTGCTAGCTACTCAAATAGTTTACTTTTCTATGTACATCTTTATTCATTCAGTTTACACATAAGCATTGTGCCAGGGTCATGGCATGCTGCTCTGGAAACATTTCATAGAAGTGTATTATTGCACCAAACACGAACCCTTTCCTCCTCCTCCCCTTAGTCTTCCCTCCCAAAGCTAACGCATGATCCTGTCGCGTTTGCATCATGCCTGTCACAGGTACAAGGAGTTTTGTTAGCATCCCATTTAAAGGGTGCTCCGCAGAAACCGGGTAAGTTTGCAGGAGCGTTCATGCTCACCTGTCGAGAGAAACTATAACATTTTAATTCACTTGTGTTTTCCGTTGAATGTGGTATTTATCAGCTGTCTTTTATGTTAAATTCTAGATAACAGAGCACGGTGCACGGAGGCCTCCATTAGGCATAAGGAACACAAGAGCTCTGCTGAGTTCTTTGCAAGGTCCGGGCTTGGAATGCCTGCCGTGGATTCTGAATCATAGCGGTAGGATCCGTGCGGCCTTGGGATGCGCTGCACGCAGAAAGCGGAGGAAGACTTCTAGATTCACGACGTGAAGAAGAAAGTGGGGGGGTACAAAGAGGCTGGACCACTTGAGTTTATTCCGACTGCCCCAGTCCCACCTTTGGCCTGGGCATCACTGCCCTGATCCTCAAAGACCCATCATGCGCACACTTTTCTAATGAGAACACAAGTAGCCGGAGCCGAAGAAGAAATCCTAAGCTAAATTGAGAAATGTAAGCAAACACACTTTCTGCTTCTTTCAGAAAAAAAAAAAAAAAAAAGAAGTCAACCGGCAGAAAATTTTAGGATGGGTTCCTTAGGAAAATCAAGAAAATAAATCAATGACCTCGGAGATTCATCAGAAGCAGCAGCACATGACGAATGAGACTATTACATTCGGACATACTTTCGACAGACAGTAAAGCTCATCAACACACTATGATGGGAGCCCTGAGACGTGGTCGAGGGGGAGGCAAAATGGGACAGGCACTCTGACAACGGGTGACCAGCTTTCCATGATGCTCCGCTTACTCGATCACCTTGGGGGAGGTTTTCGAGGTGGCAGGGCTGTCTGTGTGTCCGGCCTGGTGGTGGATACACACACACCTGTACATTGACAACGCAGAGAAATGCACGCCCCGAGAGCAATCTTAGCGTATGCTAATTTAAAAATGCACAACACAACAATAAAAATTCACCATGGTGGCAAAGACTAAGAGCAGGACAGAATGACATGGAGTCAAGTGGGGGAAGGTTGATCAGAGCCATTTCAGATAGAAAATCTGAGGCTACTTCTGAAAAACATTGTTTCAAACTTTCATCATGACCTTCAAAGAATAAATAAACACACTAGAAAAAACAAAAACAGAAACTGAATCCACATCCAAATAAAAATCCCACTGGCAGAGCTAACAGCTTTTGTATTAGAATTCACGTCGACACAGTTTCACTCACGTTCAGGCCCGGCTGTTGCAGAAACTCTACTGGGTAAAGCAAAGGAGAAAGAATGACTTTGCCACACAACACCGTTGGCTTTTCTCCTGACACTCTTCGCAACGCACAGCCCAGTGGGAACATTAACAGCACGACATTACTCATCACAATAAAATTATTAGTCGACGTGAAACAAATGACAGACCTTTGCAACCAGCTTTACATCAGGATGGTACGGAAGGTCATTTTTCATGAATGGAGATTGCTACTCGGGAGGAGAAACTTCTGTTTGCCCTGTGAAACCCCCACCAGTTAGAAGGGACTGATTGGGGGGAAGGAAAAAGTGCAAAAAAACAAACAAACAAAGCAAAACAAAAACGGTAAGAGAAGGAAATTAAAACCTTTTTACGAGTGTTTGGCAAGAAGTCTCCCTCAGGGTGTTCCCAGCTCAGTCACACCTGGGGTCGAATTGGAGAGGTCCCTGCTTTGGTTAATGTAACTGCATAGCAGAGCATGAGCTCTGGGTTTATGGAGAAAAAGCGTCTTTAGGGACGTAGGGAATGCCAGCTGTGTGAATACAGGACTGGCAATTTATGTGACCATTTGAATGACCTGACTTGTTCTGGTCCCTGAGAGAAAAACACCAGCAACGACCAAACGCCTTCTCGCCTCTGATGGCCCGAATTCCCTACAATCCCTTCCTGACTCCTCTGTTTCTTTGCAGGTGGCCCGAACTCATTCCTCTTTCATGCAGGTACCATACCTCCAGATGCTATTTTGCCACTCACTGCTCTTTACTGTCCTTGCCCCTGGGCATGAGGGACTCAGTCCCAAGTCCAAGGTGGTTTCATGATGGGGTGGGGGAGAAGCTATGACTGCTTGTTGGTAAATGAATGAATGCAAATCAGAATCAAGGTTTCCAATAGCAACGACTTTAACCTGGGCAGACAGGTGTGGTGTGATTAGCGGAGAGGAGCGTGCAGCTCCGGGACCTGTGACCCGCGTCAGCCCTGTCTGCAGAGCCCAGGACCTGCTGGGAGCCCGCAGAAAGAAGATCAAAGAGTCCGAAGTATTAAAAAAGCAAAACATACAGGGATTGCGGCTCTTAAGGGCCAGTCCCAGGAAGGGGAAGAGGGCAAGTGTGAGGAGTGATCATTGGAACTAGTAACAAGGGATACCTCATGTCACCCACCGCTCTTCTCCTCCCTGTCCTCGTCTCAGTAAAGCACTCCAAGTCTGGTTTCCTCATCCCGTCCTGGTCACCCTCTGTCCCTGGCTCTGCCCATGTCCCTTAGGTATTCTCCTCTCTGCCGTGGATTCTCATGAGGACACAGCAATACTGGGTGAGGGGATGGCCTGTGCGGTGGAGGAATAACTGGGAGGATGCAGGTGAATTTCATGCATTCTTTACAGCGGTACTTTGCAGCCCACACAGTTTTAAGCTGACTTGTTCCTCTTATAGAATTAAATACATAGCAACAGAAAAACAATTTTGAAACGCCATCAACTGCACTGATGTTTCTCAGCCCTTTTCTTTGCTTCCGGCCTCAGGGAAGGTGAGTAAGAAACCCATCATCTGCCTACCTGGACGATTCGAGGCAGGTGCATTCATGCACCACGTGGCTGGACGCGACTGGATGTTATGGTTCCTTCGTTGATGACAGCCAACTCTGGAGCTGAGGACACAACGGCAGGACCCTGGGAAGTCCCTGCTGCTGGGGCAGAGGTTCTGCTCTGCGAAGACAGGTCTGAAGGACGACAGTCTTGCAAGAGGCCAGGACCTTGTGAGCAAGCGTGCAGCCAGCCAGGCAGGTTATCTTTGTCTTGCCTCCTGGGGACCACACTGCCAGTGTGGTTGATCCCCAGGGGTACGCGCCATGCTTCTCACTGCTCCAGCCACACCCCCTTGTCCCGATTTCCTCCTCTGAAGCAGCCCTTTCTCCAGGTTTCATCAGCGGCTAGACTTGTCACCTCGGTCCTTGTTTTCCAGGAGGAAGCAGCCCTTTTCAGCTCCCTGCTATTAAAGGCGATGACCGATGTGGCATGTCTGCACCCCCAGTGGGTCACTGTGTGATTATGAAATGCTGTGTGGTTGGAAGCTGAAAGAGTTTGAAAGAAAAGTTCCAGAGAAATTTGGACTCCTTCCCCCTCTTCTAGGAGGGGTCCCTTCCTCCTCTCTTGTAGGAGGGGATCTAGTTTTCTGCATTAAGTAAAACACAACTGTTCCACTCTGCTTCCAGGCGCCTTTTCTCCCCTTGTTTAGGAATAAAAAAGTGTGAGAGGGGGCTAGAAACTCAGAGCATGGAGGGGTATACAGGAGGGTCTGTATTATAGAAGCAGATTTCACCGCTCTAGAAAACAGCCGTTCTCAACCTAACCTAGTCCAGGGGGAATATACGTTCTGAGGGAAAGTAACGCCAATCTACTCTGATTTTTCGTAACTGGTTTGCTAATTCCAGATCAGGTAGCATCTCCTGGAAGTACAGTCTAGCCTCCTTTAGCACCGTGTGTGTGTCCTCTTCACTGTCACCCTCAATCATAAACAATACTGATGGCAATAAGCATTCTACCAACAGCTACCTTTTAAAGCCATCACTTTGGGCCAGGTTCTGTGTGAAGACATCTACTTTGCACAGAATTATGAGCAATTAGAAGGTGTCTACTTAACCCACCACATTAAGATTATGTAAGGAAGACCATCTTGCTTAATGTTTTCACAGTTCTAAGAGAAAGGACCCATTATACAGACTGGCAAACTGAGGTTTCCAGATTAAGTAACTTGCCTGGGTAATGTGTAATATGCCTTTCACCCAATATGATTCCAAAATGAAGAGGTCCTCAGGTATGCACTTTCTCGATTACCAAAGCTGTGAGTGCTTGGATACTTTCACTTTAACCATGTTGTAAGGATATAATAATTCAAAATTGGAAGCTAAATTTGGCTGCATTTTAAAAGAGAGCATAATGAGCATAATTCCACTTTTAATTGACGACTAGAAACCTATTAAGAGCAAATGTAATTGTATTCCTCAGTCACACAGCTCTGGGTCTTCTTTGATTTATTCTGTCTCCCTCCTTGAGGTCAAGCTGTCAGGTGTCAATCTTGAGGCTACCTTGGGGAGCAGAGCTTTGCTCACACAGGCACACCGCCCCGCCCCCCAGCCCCTCTGGTCAAGTTTACTGTCCAATTCTTAAATTCTTCTTCTATTTTAAATAATTCAATTTGTGAAAATTTGCATGGGAAAGAAGAAGAAACAAGACCCCGAATGAAGACCTGATGAAAGACCAAGACAGGGCTTTCCAGAAGCTATTTTGAGAACTGAAGAGGGCCTTTAAAAACAGTTACTTTTCAGCTTGGGATAATATTCCAGAAACTCCGAGTGCTGTGTTCTGCTTTGCTATTTAACTGGTTTCTGTATATGATTTTGTTTTCCTAGCAGGAATATGAATATAGAAGGTGGAGACCACTGTTTATTTGGAGAGTGACCACTGATTCATGCTAAGATACCACATCTCCCCTCTTGAGGTTTACAGATTAGCTCTTCTCTATACAATGTGGAGGCTGCTGTGGGTGACAAAACAAAGGACAGTTGGCTTGGCCCAGGGGTCATCTTTAGTCCCTGAGCTAAGATTGTCTTGTACATTCGTGAAGGGTAATCATACGCTAAATGGGTGATAGAAACTGTCTATGAATGACAAAGTAAAATCGATAATATTCACAATCTGGATCTTTACGGAAAGCAATGTGTTGGCCTCTGGTCTACTCAACATGGAAGGTTTCCTGGAGGAAGAAGCAGACACGCTATCTCATTATAAATGCACCGGGGGTTCCTTCAGTCGCACATGTGATTCTTTGTTTAGGAGCGTATGCTGGCTTAAATGAACGCATGATGAAACTCGGAGGCAGAATTGGTAGGCTCAATTAGTCTTGATAGCAGGCTCTGGTTCTAACTTATTCCACTGAGCTGATATACCTTGAGCAAACGGCTTCTCTCTGAAGATGGCACATTGAGGTTAGCTCACAGGGGAACCACTGAGGAAACCACCAAAACCTAATACAAAGACACAGTCGTGTTTTCCTTTCTCTGGCCCCACGTTACATCCCATCCACCTGTACGAGATTGAGATACTCAAATCTGGAATTACAGCAAGAGGCAGGCTGCTAAGAGGCCGATTCTTTAAACCTCGGGGAAGGGAACGTTCCCTTATTCCCCTCCCACCTGAGACAACTTCTCCACTTGCAAGTGTTCATCCAGGCAGCTCAGGATGAAAAAAGGGTAAAATCAGCAAACAAATCTTTTCTTCTCTGGTGGGTTTTTTTATTTTTTTTATTTTTTAAATATCTCACCTACTCTTAGGGCTTCATGGAAACAGAAATGTCACACTGCTATCTTTAGCAAGCTCATGGAATCTGAGCTAAAAACACCTAGACAAAATGTGAGGGATGCAGATTTCATCTCGGGCACAGCAAAAGGAGACACGGTTTGAAAACACTATTAATCTGTGATGGCAGAAGAGGCCGAAAGACGCCAACGCTTCCTTCAAGCCA
Organism: Solenodon paradoxus; assembly: GCA_004363575.1. Taxonomy (NCBI): domain Eukaryota; kingdom Metazoa; phylum Chordata; class Mammalia; order Eulipotyphla; family Solenodontidae; genus Solenodon; species Solenodon paradoxus. The sequence goes on along the minus strand of RJWH01003809.1, from coordinate 13,716 downwards.
CAGTCAAAGCGAAAGTTAAATAATCCCAGCTATTTCTGAAGCAATTAACAGCATGTATTATTTCCTAACACTCATGAACAGAATCATTTTCAAAACTCCTGCTCTTGACACGTTTCACTATAAAATCAATTACTTTTAAAAGCAAGAAACTCATTTTCTACCCCGGGAACATATGAGACACCACCTGGCTGTTCCTAGGGAGGCTTTGTGTTATTTATTTATTTTTCACAAATGGGCTTACGGGCTGGGGTGTTCTTTCTGTACATTTTTTGCAGTAAGGGATGTCAAACGCATCCTGATTCTTCTACAGCTATCATAGGATCCAGCTCCTAAACATTCCGTGGCTGCATCATCACGCAACGTTCGTCTCCTGTTAGGAATTAAGTTTCCCGATCCTGATAAGATCTTAAGGATCAGAAGTGTACTGGCGCTCAAGTTCAATCTCTGACATCATCATAAAGCACGGTGGGCTCTGTTTCAGATGGGAAAGAGCTGATTCAGGGAGATACTCTATCTGTTTGCATAGCAGGAATCAGGCCTGAATTTATTTTCGTAGAGATGTTTCATGGATAACGTTTTCATTTTCATCAAAGGCAAGCAATTTAAAAGTTTCTCTGGCTGGCTGCAGGGTCTGTAGTGGGGAACTTGGGCTGACTACAAATGGCAGGGACTACAGGGGGACAAGGTGCTATTTTATTTCCAGAGTATTTAGTGGGAGGTCTGGTCAGCATCGTGTGGCCAGACTTAGGATCTTGGACTTTCTGCCAAAATCAAAGGGAAATGAAACCTCTGGCGAAGGCTGGTGCTGACACAGTTGTGTTACGCAGTAATAGAGAACGATGCCTGTATCTCTGAGTCTCTTCAACTGACCATTGGCCCAGGAGTCAGACTAGTAACTTTTCTTGGCCACTTCTAATGGCATTTACTGAATTTCCAGTTTGCTCCAATTCAGGGCATATCGACAAGAAACCATGCATTCTTTCCAAAAATCTTTCCACTCCGGGAGCTCTCTCTTCACTGTTAGAAACTGGCTAAGCATTCTTTTTGGAAAAAAAGGAAGAAATAAAACCCAATGAAATGAACTTGTAAGTGAATTGTCAACAAACATCAAAATCAGAATTCTGGAGCCCGCCTGGAGTCCAGGCCAAAACCCCCCAAGATTCTTTCTTTCTTTCTTTTTTTATTTTGGATTCAATTCTGCAGACCATGTCACTAATGTATTTGTTTCTAGAATGGAAGGAAAATTTGGCGTCTCAACATCTGTCAGCACCCTGGTACAAGTCATTTAAGAAATTGGTATGTGTGGGGCTGTACTTCCAGCCATGTGGAGCCTATCATTTAAGTTATTTCTGCAAAAGCCTCCTCCCTCGGAGTTAGGCCAAACCCAGTGGGCCCTTTCACGTCTCTGGCCTGTTCTGGAACAAAGTTAAAACTGTTGCTTCCCCAGTGCACAATAAAGAGTTCCGAGCATGCGTCTTCTTTCAGCATCAGCATCAACATGGGTTCCACCCCTATTAGACATCTGGTAAGGCTTCGGGCTGTATTTTCTGGCTCCATAACCGTGCAGAACAGAAGCATGACGCGGACAGAAGGCAGGGAGACAGAGCTGGGCGGTACAACGTGCTTCCAACTGAGAGGTTCCTAAAGGAAACTTTCAGACATGATCCCCCACCAAAGCTGGCAGTGTCTGCCGCTGTGGGCCCTGGCTGACCCTGATTAGAGTCCACTCCCCTGTGCGAGGATTCTCAGGCATCGGACATAAGATCTCTGAAGAACATCTCAGGCTCTTCAACTTCTCCGACCACTCATTCTCTGGACAACCTTTCCTGAAAGCGAGGCGGCCACAACGCTCTGCTCACAGGCAACTCTCAAGCATGTACTCTGTACCTGGACCTGAACTGATGGGAACAACATGGTGGTGTCTAAGAGCCAGTCAGCATCTCTGAGGCCCTGTCAGCCCAGCAGGGCAGACAGAGAACTTCAACTGAACTGTACAGGTGGTGAGAAATGATAACATAGCAAAAGCTCATGAGCTTTTGCATGGACTTAGAATTTTCTAGATTAGAGCAATTTCATGGACAAGCAAGGCAGGTGCTGACATTCTTACTTCTCAAATGCTCTCAGAGAGGTTTAGAAATGACTTTGCCTTTCTTTACACGTTCTTCCAACCCATCAATGGGGTGTCTCTTAAGTGCCCAGAAGTGATCTAGGTACATTGTCCCCATTGTCAGTTACCAGTGAATAATTAAAGAGGTGGCTCTTCCCAAATCTGATGTAATTTTAGGGGCACGCAGTCTCTAGCTATCCGCCTAGCTCTACTCTGGTGCCTGGGAGTGTAGCGGGAGGTATTATGTTAGGCATCTCCTTTATGGGCCGAGAGCCTCACCTTACGCCACTCGGCTCACTATCACTACCACTCAGTGTTGTTTCGAGCTTCAGGGCCCAAAGGGGATGAGGACCAGCACTGGTCAGTTTTCATGTTGGGATGGAAATGAGATGGGAACTGCACACTTTTTCGGGGAGTGGTTCTTAGAGCGTGCCAGGGAATGCTGGCAGAAGAAATGAGAAGAGATAAAGATAGCTTTCCATATTTGTTTTCGATTCTTACTGTGCTATGTCACATCCCCAAAGCAGGTGGAGACATCACAGGCAGCAAGAGTAGACAGGAGAAAAGGGGGAAAGGAGGAGACAGGTTGGTGGGACAGAGGCTGAGGGCTGAAGCGGGGACGGGAGGCAGAAGAGGGAAGAGGGGGAACATGAAGGATAGAGGGTGGAAGACGCTTAACTGTGACTGAATTTTTCTTTCTGAGACATGGAATAAACCTTATCATTCCACCTCCTGAACATCCCTGGGCTTACTGGGATAATGCTGGAGATGCCCTGCTCCCCACAGAGAGCAGTTACTCTTTCCAATGCGCACCTTGACGATCACCCGCATTTGTAATCGACAACATCGGCCTTATTAGAACAGACACTTGATGGGAGCATCCAGGGGGATAGGCGCATTTCAGAGTGGAGTGGCAGGTACCAGGACGCCAGCCAGCACTGAGGATTCGGCGGGGTGGGGGTGACCTCCCCAGGCCCAGGCAAGACAAGGCCAGCATCTGTTTTATCCTGAGCGATGCCAGCTGCATGTCAGCTGATGAACCTCCTCATTCTTTGTTGTCCAAGCCAGAGCCGCCTTCCCAGGGGACTTACATAAATAAACACCCCGCTTCCCCATCTCAAACCAGGTTCTGATAGTGTATGTATATTATAGGTTTCCCTCAAGTGCAAACCATTCATTCAATGAAGCATCCTGTCCTCCCTGTGTGCAGCACACACGAGGAAGCCCTTGATATGGATTGGGGAAAAAAGTAAGGATTGATTTATGCACTTAAGGCTTCCCAGGGAGTGATGCGAAACCAGCTGGTGTCCCCACACCCCGAAGACTATATTAGCACCACTGCATTACCAGGGAGATGTGCATGGACGGCGGACATGTGCCCTCACAGGTAACAAGGACGCCTAGCAGGCACTAGCTGCGCCACATCGGTGACTATGATGCAATGTTCTAGAAAGCAGTTCCTTGTAATGCATGGAAACTTTGTAATTATAGGACCTTGGAAAGAAGGGGAGATGACCTAGAGCTTTTTAACCTTAGACGGATGAAGACAGCCCCACGGAAGGGGTGGATGTTTTATCTTGAGCGCACAAGACATTTGTAGTAAAATCAAAAGCCAAAATAAATTCTGCAATACTTAAAAATCCTTTTTCTCTTCTCTCTCTTCCATAAAACATACATGGGCACACCCACATACACACCATGGATCACTTACAGGAAGACAAAATTTAAATCTCTAGGTCTTAATACTAAGTATTTGATGTTGTTTTTTAAATTAAACTTTACAGTGGAGCCTATCGTAGATTCACATACAGATGTAAGAAGAATGCAGCGAGGACCCTTTATCCAGTTTCCCCCAAGGGTAACTAGCATCTTGTAAAACAAGGGTACACGGTCGCAAATAAGATGCAGGCACTGACGTAGTCCAAAAAGAGACCATTTCCTTAAACAGAGAAGTCCTCATATTGCTCTTCTGTAGCCATATCTACTTCTTTCCCACTGTCCTTTTTAAAAATCAAGGTGAAATGTATACACACGCCTCTTAAAGTGCAATTCCACAAGCGTAGTGAACTTACGATCGGCTCACTCAAGATTGAGGCCATTTCTATCATCCCCAAAGTTCTCGTGTATCCTTTCCAGGCAGTCCTTACACTGTCTCATTCTTGTGATTTTTATGCCTTTTAAGATGATATAAAGCCAATGATGAGAACGTATTACCGTGCATCTGATGTCTTGGATGTCTTGTGCTCAGCATAATGTTCCTGAGATTTGTCCATGTCATGGTTCAGTAGCTCATTCCTTTGCATCGCTGAATACTTCACATGAGATGATATATCAGATGTTGCTGAGCCACTCACTGCAGATGGATATGTGGTCTGGTTCCAGTTCGAGATTACTGGGAACCCAAGATGCCTATTAACATACAGATTCAAAATCTACCTTTGGACAGATATTTGTGTATCTTGGGGATCAATACTCTGGAGCGGGATTGCTGGATAAATGTTGACTGTGTAAGAAAATGCCAAACCATTTTCCAAAGAGAATGTATCAGTTGATACTCCCACCACACTGTAAGTGTGGAATTTCACATCCTCGCCAGGATTACTGCTGCCTTTTTCATTTTAGTCATTCTGGTAGGTGTGGAATAATAAATAACTCAGCATTTTCTTTCTCTCTCTCCAAAGCCAGAGCAGGAAAAGAGTCTTGAAATGCATTTTGCAGTCCACTAGGTACATCAGACTTGGAGTCAGACCTCAGTGACAGCCCCAGTTTTTGCACTTAGCTGGCAGTATGAGACAAGACACCCGATCTCAAGCGCTGAGATAACCTGGCAACCTGCAGGTGGCTTCCACGCCGGTGGTGCTCCAACTGTACCTTAGCAGCAGTGCTGGTGGAAAAGCGTCATGTATCTAATGGATCTGCTTCAGCGGGATCCCTCTGGGATCCTGGTGAATCCCTTTTCCATACTTTGGTTATGGCCAGTTGAAAGAAGCGCTAACCTATGTCCTGGACTCTACATAGTCTCCCATCTTTACACTATTGCCAGGAGAGAGAAAAACTGGCCGACAGGTCAGACCAGCCAGTTGGACATTCTCACCTCCTCTGCATGCCCCTGTGGAGAAGAACAAGGTTTGGCCCATCCACAGACACCCCACTGACTTGTCTGCATGAGTCCTGGCCTGAGCTCGTGGTCAGAAATGGATCAGAGCTGGTCCCTGACATGGACACTAGTGTCAGCAAGAGCCCTTTGTCTGTCATCTGAGTTTCCATCAGAACAGCATCTGATTCTGCTCACCTGGGGAGAATATGTCTGAAGGCAAATATGTGACTCTAGACATTTGTGGATGTTTTATTCTAGCATCTTTCTGCTTTGCCGTCACACCTGTGTGTCTAGACAGAGCTACGGATACTGTGAGGATGTCTGATAGAAAGATGATGGTCAGTTAAGATCAGTATGGGTGAGGCAGAATGGCCCTCGGCTTCCAGCTCTACTGCTCCCCTCATAAGCCACTAGAGGGAGATACAGGGGCACAATATTTAACATATTCTGAGCCTCGATTTCTTCATCTGTGAGATAAAAATAATAACACTTGCTTTATAGGACTACTATGAGAAATACACGAATTTATGGAATTCATCTAATCTGTAGCCGAAAATGTCAGTGGGAGGCAAATGTGGACTGCACCCAACAACATACCCCATGGGGATGCAAGTCCAGTTTGAAGCCATCCCAGTTGCCTCTTTCTCTCACTGGCAGAGGTTCCGAGATTATACTTTAAATGATTTATGCATCGATTCATTCTAATTCTATTCAGATGCAAGCAAGGCTAGTGAAGAAAAAAGGGTGGTTGTCTGATCAGCCTCACACCGTGAATTAAAGGCTGCAAACATCTCATACCTTCTTCATCAAGCTTAGTGAATGTGTAAGAGGATGGGCATTGACGGGAAGATGCATCTGAAATGTCTTAAAGCCAACATCAGGTTTTAACGTGTAGTCTTTCCAGACCTGTGGGTCATTTTGTCTCCCTGTTCTTTGTTCTAAGGATGTGGCGGGTGGGGGTACCAATCCTGAGGGCCACTGAGTAAAAGCAAGCAAAGCACAGGCTGCACTAAAAGTGAGTATGTTAGGGTGTGCACTTCTGCACGGGTAAGGCTAAGTAAGAGACCACATAATTGAGCTGGTTGTTACTCAGAGGGTGGAAGGGGCAGGATCTGATTTGGCCTTGTGTTTCAGCCCCTAGCATAGAGCCAGCAGAGAAGGAATGGGTTGGACTGTATTTTACCAAGATGGCAGTGACTGCACTATGGTGGATGGATAGGAAAAGGGAGAGGCTGGAGATGGGGAGGTGAGTTTGGAGAATGATTCTCTAGGCCCAGAAACAGGTGATGAGGTCAGAACTTGGACAGTGGAGTCGACTTCAAGAGCCAGGAAAACAGTTGAAAGATACTAAGGAAGGGAAGAGACAAAAAGGGAGTGAACTAGATATGGGTCATATGAGGAGAGGAAGAATATGGAATGATGAGAGATTTCCAGCTGAGGAAGCATTTTTGATAGAACAAGCAGATCAAATATGGGTCTTTCATTCTCATTACCTATAAAGACATCTCCTACTTTATCATCTATTTCCTTCTCAATACTCCAATCTCTCCCTCCAACATGGCTGCGCCCATCTATTAGCAATTCTGACCACTACAACTTGAACAAAACAGTTAAGAAGTCAGACAGACATGAGTGTCCATCTGGGCACTGGCATCTACAAGCTTGGACAATTCTTTCATTCTTTCATTCTTTCAAGTTTTCATTAATGCATTTGTAAAGTAGTGACAAAACTATTTCTTCTCCTAGGGTTGTCTCATGAAGATTATACAGGGTCATGCAACAGCTCTGCACAATGTCTTTGTCACAGTAAGGGTTAAAAACACATTAACCGATATTTTTTACTGTTCTGTTAATTTGGTTGAAGACGATGATGATGATGATTTTAGTACTTGTCTTGTGGTCATCTAGCACGCTCTCTGAGAGACTTTAAGAACTTTCTTTGTCCTGTTGGGCTCCCTGTCTAGAGTAGTATGATTTGTCTTAGACCTGCACTTCTGAAACAGTAATGCACTTACAAATCACTAGGGAATCTTGTCTAATTCAAGACACAGATTAATTCAGGGAATCTGGGGTGGGGGCCCTGAGGGTGCATTTCTCACAGATATTGCCTATGTACTGGTCCACAGTTTAAAGAACAAGGCTCCCGACTCTCTAAACAATCTGGAGAAATAAGCACAAATTAGAGCCAATTTTGATATTTTAGGCAAAGTATTCAGGTTGGCCAGCAAACATGTTCTGTTAGACCATATCGCTTCATCACAGTTACAAACTTCGTTGAACTCTCCTGAGTGAGGCCAACAGAGGATGACCTATTCCTTAGACTCTAAAACAGCCAGTACCAAAATGACCATTAAAAAAAAAAACTATTTTTTTGTAACAACAACTGAAATTCTTACACATCCAAATATAATAAAGGCATTTTTCAAAGTCTGTTTCATAATCTATCACACAATGTCTTTTTCTGCTTACCATCAGGCCAAAAGCAACTGGATAAGCTGAAGATGCTGCCAGTCATTTTTAATATTATGGTGAAACCATGTATTTTCCCAGATGGTTGATATGATACATAGCCTACATCCTGGTCCATAAATCTTTGGGTGCTTGGGATTTGTAGTAATTCACATTTAATCTATAGCCTATCGATACATCATCAGATCTTCAGAAATGATTCAGAAGAACTTGGAAGATAAGCATGGATGACAGTATGTAATAACCTACTTTCGGATACATGTATAGACAGAGGAAACTGGAATGAGCAAAGTAAGTCTGTTTTTTCTCTCCCTTTAGGGTTGATGACATTCACTGAACTCTTCTTTCCTGTGACGGGCTCCTTCCAGGAGTTTGCTTCCCATTCACAGAGGCTGCCATGTGGTAAATGACCCTATCTGCAAAGGAAACTTCCTTTTGCTGGGAGTTTTATCTACTTCAAGCCTTGTGTTAAAGTTTTAAGACCTTTCTCAATGATCTAGAGCCTTAGATATTAGAATTTGCCAAGGATTGGGTATATAATAATACATAGAGAGAGAGAGAGAGTATATATAGTAATATAGAGAGTATATAGGCCCTGTTGGATGTGACTTTTAATTTCCTACTGTATCTCCAGCCCCAAGAATAGTACTTGACCCATCACAGATCTGTTGAGTGATGGAGCTGTGATGCTTAATCCTCATTCACTTATGAGCAGCCACTACTAGAATGACTTCCAAACATGGTATCTATGCTTCTTATTTAGTGTAGGTGTCCAATTGAAGTGACCCTCTTCCTCCTAAGCTTCTTTTCCTCCCAGATCAACTCATCACAGAGCAATCCCTAGGCACTCCAAAGTGCCGACGTCCTGATGTTATGACTCTTATTTCTACCACACTGCAAATGGAGAAAGTGTTCCCACCTGTACCACTCAGCTGACAGCAGTGTACTCAAGACAATAGAGTTGTTTTATGTTTGCCTGTCTCCTCTTGAAAAAAAGAAAGAGTGTCCTGATTTATGCCAGTTTTTGAGTCACAACGATCTTGTGGGAATTTCGGAAACGCAAATAAACTTGGAATAGCAACGATTGTGATCCTGTCTTGGTCTAAGAACCTCAGCTGACTACTGCCAATGCACACAAGCATTTCCATCTTCCTTCTCATCAATACTTCACTTGCTATTCTCCCTGCTTTCTGTAAGGGGATTTCAGAGGGTGAGACCTAGACATACAGCTTCTTTCCAAACAAAAGGCGTCCCCCTTCAGTTTCAGACCACTGCGACTCTCAGAAAGCATTTCTCTCTTTAGCCAAGAATTCACCTCCCGCCACCCACTCTGGGATTCCAAGGAAACCTCAGAGCTTCTCCCTCACTTAGAATGAAAGCCCAGGAATAATGTGTCCTTAAACTATAATTTGCTTGCATTCGGTAGCTTCCTAGCCGCTGACACAATAGGTCTCTATGTAAATCAGATTTATTTATTCATAGGCACTAGCATTCCATTACTTTCATCAAAACCAGTCAACCTGCATTCAGCGGTTTCTGCCTTCTTATAAACTAACTGGAAAAGCAATTAACACTGGCCAGCACTTTCGATAGTGGGGAGAGGGTGAGGGACCCCGGCACACTCTGGGTACCACCACCTCGGTAGGCTGGATGGCGGTGCAAAACGACTGCTCCTCTGTGTCGGGGGAGATAAGAGAAGTGACACAGATTAAAACAAATTGTTGATCCATACCAGGGAGAAGCTAGGGAAACAATAGAAGTAAAAGCATAAATGTCAATTTGGGATGATAAAGGACACAATCTAAATGTAATATGAGAGGCCCCCAGACAAAAGCAAGAAATAGAGATGGCACATTAGCCAAGTACCAAAGAGCCGGAGCGTTCCCACACGCGCGCGCGCCGTCAGCTGCTCCCAGCATATGAAAACAGAAGCAACACACTGTCAATTGCTCAGCAAACCCAATTATGAATTAACCCGCGACTGCAGAAGTTCTCCAGAATCCTGCTCATTTCAAGCTGCTCGGAAGAACATTCTGTCCCCGTGGGAACACTGCTTCGGCAACACCCTGGGTGCCAGCCTATAAGATGGCTCTGGCCACATGGTCACGGGTCATGCTGATGGAAAGATTAAGAATGAGCTCTACTCCAAGGGCACCTTCCCTGCTTCCAAAACACTGCCGCCACCCGGCTCCCGCCTCCCTCCCCGACAGCCCAGCCGGCTAGAGAAGTCAGGCACTGAGAAGTCATTTCTAATTACTCCTGTGTCATCTTAGGCCTGCCTTTAGAGTGACAAAAATCAAGCGGTGGGCTCAGCTGTGGCTCAGTCTTACATAATCGCCGCAGCCTGCTAAGGTGGCAGTAGACCTTACCTGGAGGTGGCCTGTCCCGCCCTGTTCCCAGACAAGGGCGGCCTTGCATTCCTGATGGCCTTCAAGCGTCAGGATGGTTATTAATTACCAGGACAACCAGCAGAATGCCAGGGGCCTGGGGAATCGGCCACGTCCCGCAGATGTTCTTAAGGACAAGTGGTTATTGCTTTTATTCCCTCAATAGAACAGCTATGCTTTAATTAAAAAAAACCAAAACATAAACAAACCTCTTTTTTTTTCTCATAGGTGCAATGACAAAAATGCATCTGGAAACCCAACTTTTTGAAAGACAGACTATATGTTGCTTCATTCTCAATTAATCTTTACTAAGCTAAGTATTTAGCACTTTGTGCTAAGTATTAACGGAATGCATTAAGTCAGTAAATGGTAGCTGGCCTTCTGGTATCCTCACTGACCAAGAATAATGATGATAACAGCAAGAAAAGCATTCTTCCTACCAGTGATAATAATTGAATGATACCAGGGTGGTTACAAGCTCACCATAAGGTTCCTTATATAGACTTTCTTCAACGTGTTGAAAACACTATTTCTGATGCCAGTCAGCTCAGTCAACATCAGTATGAAATGCAAGGCACCGTGCCAGGGCAGAGACAGACAAGAGTGAGCCCCTTTGTGTGGAGACTCCTTATTGTCTGCCACCTTACCTGGTTAGAGCTTCCTGGGGCATGACCTGTGCTGAGGACAGAGAAGCACTTTACCTGGATTTTTCTTGGGTAGCCTCACCAGATTCCCCACTTTGTGGGAGAGGAACCTAAGATTCACATAGAAGAGGCTGTCTTTCAAAGTCGCCAGCAGCTGGTGGCAATTTCCACTGTCATCACACCTCCTTCTTCCTAGTCCCTTATCTGAGGTGGAAACCCAGTCCTCCGACATGGTAACTTGTATACAGCATTTCCCTGTGTGGGAACAACCTAAGATCGCCAGTTCACAGATGAGGACATGATGCTACATGACTGTGGGTTTAAGTTCTCAGTGCCCACGAACCCCAGAGACTGAAAGCCCATTCATGGACGACGTCTGTTCATCAAGCTGCCCCTTTCCTGCTATTGAGCTTCTGAGGGAAAGCTCTCTGGGGCTAGAGCTGGGAATCACACATCTTCCCAGAGTCCACTGGCAACTGGTGTGGTGAGCGAGTCTCTCTCTACCTCAGTTTCCACAGTATACGGTGGGAGTGACGGCAGGGGAGGAGGAAGAGGAAGCTCTCTGGGGAGAATTCCTCCTTGGAAAGAACTGCCAGCTGCTTCTGAGGTCTGGAGGCATCAAAAACAAAGGCCGAGGCCCAGGATCTCCCCTTCAGGCAAAGCTTTTCCCCCTCTGCCCCGTCCCGGCACCCCTTCTCCCCTCTGCACCGGGACCCCCGTGAGAAACCCAATGGCCTCTTGGTTTAAGGAACAACCACCATGTAGGTGATGCCCAGGGTGAGGACATCGGAGCCCGGCCTTTGTGTTCTGCGGTGGCAGCGGCCTGGGCAGCTTGGCTCACTGACAAGGCACTAGCAGCAGTCGAGGGCGGTGGACTACTGAGAACAGTGAGGCCTCCCAAGGGTTTTCTTTTTTCCCCCTTTTTTTCGTTTTGTTCCAGGGCCTCCCTCCGTCTCAGGAAGACCTGGCTCTGCACACAGGCGTGCTTCTGCCTTTCAAGGTGAACCTCCACTCTTGGAGACGTGCTTCCCCGCAAAGGGGTGGGGGAGAGGGAGGGAGGGGTCCACATCAAAGCGGCTTTGAAGTGAGTCTAATTTTTGGAATGTTGCGAAGAGTGTAACACGCAGTTCAGCGGGGAATTGGCTCCGGAAGCAGCTTTGTAGTTGATCCCCGGGACGGATGATTTCCCTGACCTGGTGGCAAAGGTGTGGAGCCCAGCTGTTGGCGGGGAGGAAGATGGCTGCCTCTCCCCCACCTGATTTACATTCTTCACCAGACCAGGTCTGGAGGCTGTGACGGGCTGAACAAAGACATCACACATTACAATGTCTGAGGCAGACCCGGAGAGGAATGAGGGCTCCTTTCAGTGGAACATGCGAGGTGCCAGGACTGGACACAAAGGACAGCAAGCAAATGCTGCCTCCTGTGGCAGACGGGACAAAGTCACCTACTCACAAAAATCGCGACCACTCATGACTGCGGAGTATACGTCAGACCCTCCGCTAAGTGGCCTACAGCATCGTGAGATAATTCATGAGTACTTAGCACGGAACCTGGTTCCTAGCCAGGGCTCAATATGTATTACTAGGTTCTTTAATCCTCATCACAAATCTACGAATTAGGTCATTTTTTATCCCCATTTTACAGATAAGGAAGGAGATCAAGTAGCTTCCCCAAGGTCAGGAGATAAAACAGCAGCTCAGGTAATTAAATGCACATACATCAGATTCCGAACCCACATTTCTCACTGAGAGACCAGTCCACTTGCATCCAGGACAAGAGGAGTTGAGTCAAGTCCAGTTTGGAACAATGAATGCCCTCCGAATTACACACACCCTTTTTTTTCGTACCACAAAATCCTGAGAGTGTGTGTGTGTTTTTAATAGAAAAAGAAATCCAGAACAAATAAGTCTTTCTTATTAGTACACAGGTTTTCTCTCTCAGAATGCCATGGGGGCTAAGGTGTTCTGTTCTTTTCATTTCTGTCTTTAATTTCTGTTGTTGTTGTTGTAAGAGAAGGGATTGGAGAGTGAGGATTAGGTGGATAATTGGTGAATCAATATGGGGGAACAAAACATTTTGCTGGGAAAGAGAGACTGAGGCACATGCTTCGCATTATCAGCAGAGTAACAGGGGCCAATGGCAGCGGAAGGGAGCTGGTGAGTGGGGGTGTGGAGGAGAAGAGAAATTCAATATGGAGCAAATGTCACTGAACAGGAGGGAAAAGACACTTCCAAGAACAGATTCAGACACCTTAAATGAAAGCTCGGTTGGGATGAGATTTGTCCATATGTTGTCAGGGATTTAATTTCTTCCATTTCCCCCCGTCTCTCCAACTCACTTGGCTATTGCTATGGACTGAAATTTCTTTCCACCACGCATGTCTAGTTGTGCGTCAAGCACCATTGGGGTTGACTCCTTCTTTGATTAGTGGGTGTTGAGAAGCTAGCATCTTGAAACTGAGGGCTAACATAAGTCTCTCTTTCCCTTACTGTGATGTTTCCTTCTTACCCCAATCAGGTATGAGGGTGACTAGAAGAGGTCACAGCAGTACATGGAATAATGACTCTAAAGATGTTCATACCCTCATCCCCAGAACCTGTGACAAACTTATATCATATGGTATCAGGGGTTGAACTGTGGTTCCCTTCTCTCAAAATATGTTGAAGCCCTCACTTGCAGTGCCACAGATGTGATTTTTTTTGATCACCAGGGTCAGAACGGCTCTAACTAGTGAAATGAGTCATAGTGGAGGAAGGTGGGCTCCTTATCCAATGTAAGTGGTGTCAGGAGAAGGTGAGCAGGTGGAGACACCATCAGACAATGAAGTCAGGAATAGGAGTTCTGGGGATGAAAGACAAGGAATGCTGAAGACTGTGGGCAAATCACCTGAAGCTAGGAAGAAACAATGGAAGATTGGAAGGGAGGGAGGGAGGGGGAGAGAGAGGAGAAAGAGGAGAGAGAGAGAGAGAGAGAGAGAGAGAGAGAGAGAGAGAGAGAGAGAGAGAGAGA